>JASDQU010508755.1:0-23849 GCA_032191745.1 Picea mariana | reverse complement strand
AACTCAGGATGTTAATGTTTTTTTTGGAAACTTTGGAGAGTTATGCTCACAGCCTAATCCAAAGTACTAAGCCTAATCTATTGTTGCTGGAGGATCCTAGAAAAGAAAATTTTTTAAATAATTTTTATTTAGCATTGATTTTATAGTTGTTCTTTACTCAAAAGGGGTGCATGGAAGTGAAACGAATGGAATTATGACTCAGTCCCAAAAATGCATCAAAGATGATAAGCAGTCATTTCTTTTCGATGAACATCTATCTAAGGGAGAGAGAGAGATCTTTTCACTAACAAGCACAAATAAGGAATGTCCTCAAACAAATTTTTCTCAATCAAATCCCGATGTGTTGCTAAAACTTTTGAGATACCTTCTAATATGCACAATCAATCATGAAGATGCCTTCTATTGTTTGCATGTGAATAATGATTAATTCAAAACAATGTTCGTCTTGCTAATTATCTTTTTGGGTGAATGAAAATCAAACCAACACAAGCAAGAATCATACAAACAATACACCCTCTCGTTGTGATCAAAACAAGAAGCAAAAGAAAAGAAACAATCAAAGAGAAATCAAACTTCACAGCCAAAAGAAAAGGTCGAAGAACAATGATCTTAACTAAAAACAAATGAAAATATATGTAGACATTTGATGACCTTCACTAGCATTTCTCGTTCAGTCGACAAGGAGAGAAAGATAATGCATGGGTTTCAAACTCCAAATGGCAGAAAAACTCAACAACAATAGTGAAGAAGGCTACAAAATCCAAATAGCAAGATGTTTTTTCTTCAAGAAAAAGACAGATGTCAAAGCTGGAAAGAAGAAGGATTGACTCACAAGATTACCCAGCCAGAGAGACACAGAGGAAAAACCCTCAAAAAACAATTCTGGAAGGTTTATTGGCCAAATGAGGGTTGGCGCTCTGTTTCCAAAGGCAAGGAGAATTACAGCGTTCTCTGTAAGGATATTAGGGATATCTGGTGCTCTAATAACACTGGGACAAAGGCGCCAGGTTCAAAAACTCCCAAAAATGTCAAAAAAAATCCAAAAATTGTGATCCGATCTCGACAATTAGCCTGAGTGTGATGGGGTAAGGAGCCAATCAACTCATGAAACCAATCAAAAGAGGAGTGAACCAGGTCTGAAATGATAAATCGGTAAAACAAGGCCTATGAGGAGAAATCAAAACCAGAATTTTCGATTTGAGGACTCCCCAGTAGAGTCACCAGTTTATGTTGTAGGAGAATCTCCCTGTGGACAGATAGATTGCCTCAAAGAGCTAGACCCTACTCTAAGACATAAAGTGCTTAATGTGGACACTGACTTCCTTTCAAATCCATACAAACTAGCACATGATAAGGAAGGAGAACAATAGTACCTTTTTATTGATGTTTGTCCATGCACGCTCCAAATTGAGCTCCGAACTCTCGCTCCTCACTGAGTCATATAGACAAACAAAGTACGACCGCTTCCTACGCTATTGATGTTAGCTTGAAAATAGATCTATCTATCAATGATAGGTTCATGTGAGATCATACACAAACTAGAAAGAAAAAGGTCAAGCATGTCATATTGATGAGAATAACGACAACAATACTTACAATCGTAGATGTGAATGCGACAGCTTTGTCAAGTCCCCTTTGTCTAACCCTTGCTTGAAAGATCCACAACCTGGATGATAGCAGCTTCACTGATCACTTTTCCTTTGACTGACTGTGTGTTCCCTATGAGATCATAGGTTTGATGCTAGCAATTCTTCCCTTTTCCAATCCCCTTTCACCATCATAGAGCTTGCTTATATAGGTTAAGAGGAGCTTAACCTATTGAGTTATCTTAAGAACAAGTTGAGGAACTTCCTCCTTAGATCAGGGATCCTTTGATGGAACCAAGAATTTGAATGCAACTGCCTTCTAAATCCGAAATATCCTCCCCTTATTCTCCTCAACGGGCCAACTACTACCTTAGATTAGGCAACGCTCCCTCAAAAGGGGCATCAGAGTGTTGTAGCACTCCCTAGGAAGCTTGAGGGGAGCGTCGACACTCCAAAGGAGGATAGCGCTCCTTCATAGGGTCCAACAAGAATTATAACGCTCCCAGAAGCCTTATAGGGGAGCGTCAGCACTCCTAAGGCTAATGTAGGAGAGCACTCACCCTCAGAACCATTGTTTAAGAGCTCTCCTCATGTGCTAAGAGTTCCTTGACTTCAGTTAACCAGTTCCCCTTCTCCAAATCAAGTATATGAGATGTTTTAAGTGCCTCCTTAGTGTCGTCATCAAAGCAGTATGCTTGAACAATGTTTGTGACACTTGTGAAAGTTGTAAGGAACATGCGACACTTACGACAATTGAGAGGAACATGCAACACTTATCCAGTTGAGTAATTTTGACGTGTAACACACACTTTTTCCCTTACTGTACTTGTGATCACAAATAAACCATCAACCTTTTTCTTTTCTTTCCGCTAATTGTTTAGTTGTCAACCTTGTAGGTTGAGTTGATTTAGAAGAAGGAACACTATTCTCTTGATATATGTTAGGAGTGGTCCTTCTAGTATCCATAGCGATATTTTTACTTTCAACATTTCTCGCCACCCTCAATGCATTCTCCAATGATTTGGGTTCTCAAAGGTGAAAATCATGTTGAATGTCATCTTTTAAAGTTCCTATGAATACATCAATAAGGTTCTCATCTAGAAAATTTGTTACCTTTATATTCAATCTTTGGAATTTCTCAATGTGTTACACAATTGAACTCTTTTTCTTGAGATTTATCAATTGGATAAAGAAGGTATTTCTCCTTGCATCCTCAGAATGAATTTCATGGGATACATTGTCACTTTTAGGTGGACTCTCTATTAGAAAATTCTTCAATCCTTCCTTGATCTCCGCTTTTAAACCATCCATATGAGTATCCATTATCATTTCTAGCTTAGATTCAGTTGGATCCATCATCCCTTGTAGTTCATCTTTTGTTGTTGCCTTCTTCTATAAATCATTTATGTCCCTACACATTTCTTCACCTTCATCAATAGTCCAAGTAGGATTGTCTGAAGTCTTATTTGTTGTAGAATTTTCCTTTTTTGGTGGCATGTTGGCCAAGTATCACTGCAAGGTAGGAATTCCTAATTGTCTTAGGAATAGGTCCTCACTTACAACAGAGTGTTAGGTGATATATCTCTTTGATATACGTGTAGGGTCCAACAATAGTACTTGGCCCAATATCTCAGGGAACTAAATAAGGGGTCTTGACCATGCCCTTATCTATACTATCTGACTACCTAGGTACTAGAGAGTGATCTCCTTGAGTGTTTTTCTCAGTGTACTATAACAACAAGACGACCTAAAGGGTTACTCGGTAAGTCTTCGGATTCTAGGGGGTATCCTAATATATGCTAGGTATGTGGGAGCTCAAATTCATAGTAGTTATTTCTAATGCACAATTATTCGAAAGGGGCCTTCTGATATACTCTATATATGTGGAAGATCCACACTATCCCCAGGTTGTAGCTCTGACCAGTAACGACAACTCATACATTTAGAGACGTAGGAACACGTTTGTCCTAAAACAAACCTAAGTTTCTTTCAAATTTATGTGATACTCATTTTATCCCACTTTATTCTACTTTTTGAATTACCCCAATTGGATCTCCTAGTCAAATATATGAAAATTTACAAAAACAAAATGCACCGTTTAAACCTTGATTTGGAGGTTGTTCTGCTAGCCGACCTTTCTTCTGTTATATCTTTAAAATTTCGACCCTTCTGGGTTTGAAATTTATTTATGTAGTTCTCTGATATTTCCTCTCTACAATTAGACGAGTATTATTAAAATTGGATATGCCAAGTGAAATTTATGGTAACTTCCACACATCTTGCTGATTTTTTGTCTTTCTAGGAGAGCATACTTGTAAAGCATTCCAAGTGAACAATATGTGATATATTATTCTTAAAATTTCACCAGAACTACTAAAGACTATCCAATATCCAATGTGTCTGGTCTCACTTAATTTGGATACTCACTGAAGAAGATATCACTATTTTACATGGAACACCTATTTGAGACTAGTTAATAGGACTAGTTAGCTACCCTATCTTACACAGGGTGTATCTCCAAAATTGGGATCGATGAGAAGCTGAAAATTTTAAAAATGATACCTTCATAATTCCTCTTAATATCCTCCAAGATTCATGGTATGAATAATCACAGAAACAAATTTATAGAGAAAAATCAGAGATAACTAAATTGAGGATGATTCAGGAACCCGATCTTAAACATCATATATCTCTGGAAGTATAAATTCCAAGAAGTTGATATTTTAACCACAACTACCTATATGTGTCTAATAAATATCCCCCAAGGAGTTCCTTCTGAAACATCCCAGAATAAATGTTATAGTGAAAATTCCAAAGTGTCTCAGATGCAACAACGAAACCCCAAGACCTTGAGCTCTAATACCAAATGTTAGGAAACAAATATCCAAGTAGCATAAAAGCACCAGAATAAGTACTCCACTCCTTGAAAAAGAGATAATTTCAGATAATAATCTTGTTTGAGGGGGAAACCTCCTTAAACACCACACAAATTCACAAATACAAGATGATTCCAAATGAAAAGGTCCCCTTGGTATATATAGGAGACTAGGAGGTACAATTACAACTAATGGACCCAAGCCGACATACATAAAACAAAAATACTAATGTAATATGTCCCAATCAATGGGTAATGTTCCACTATTTAGGGATTAATATACATGGGATGTTACCTATCTCCAGGAAGCCATATTAGAGGAAAATAAAACTTCAGGTCAATACACTGAGGGTCTCTCTATTCAATACATCGGATGTACTTATTCAATAGTCCCATATAAGGTTTGGAAACCCAAAGATATCCAAATTTTTAATTTTTCATTGTAGATAACTCCCATATTATTTGGCATCCCTACAAGGCCTCTGATGTTATATCATTGGTACAACCAACACACTTATTAATTACCTCTGACTGAAGATTTGCAACCAAACATGAAAGATTGGGGGACCTTGATCTAGATTTATGAGTGGAATGAAATGAAACCATATATTTATATTATTAAAACATATATATAGTTAACAATAACATAGATACAATAAAACTTGGCTTCTATTAAATAAGAAATATGTCGAAAAATGTAAAATGCATACTGAAAACAAGCTTGCTAGAATGGTGGTAGCTTATCTCTAAGAAGAGATGCAATCGCGATGCTCATTCGCAAGAATATGAGTACAATCAAGCTCTGAAGGAATTTTTACAATAAACATGAATTCCAAAATCCTAGACATCCAAAAACCCAATGCTAGGAGATGAAGAGCCAAAAGTCATGTGGGCCCCATTGGGGTAAGTTAGTACATCAACTTCCTGTGGTCATAAATTTTGCATATAATCTTTGTTTAGGGAACACAATAGCTCGTTGGAAAGGTATTGACGAGGCTCTATATTTAGGGAGCTCAATCTGAGCCTTTTCTTATTTTTGAGGTGCAAGATTGCGAAAAAAACATTGTTTAGGCCCTCAAAATGGTCATAGAAGTTTAGGAACCGAAAAACTGTTGAAAATAGTAAGTTGTCAAAAACCTATTTTAAGATAGTTGGACATGGTGGGTGGCCACTAATATCCTCATGGATCAATCCTCCCACCCTAGGAAGAAATGGTATCCATTTCGTTGAGTTCCCCCATCAGATGAGGAAATTGTTATTGAATTTGGCCCCAGTTGAGCCACTTTCCTTGGTGCAGGAGATACCCTTCTTTGACAACTTGGTAATGTTAGATCCTCTATTGGGGAGTTTCCTTGACCTGTGTGTTCACAATATGATTAGTGTATTCTTTTTCCATGCAATCAGGGTTGAGATCTCTTAGTGTCAATTTTTCTGTTATCATTGAGGTCTCCAATAATGGTGAAAAATAAGGCCGAAGGAGGTCGACATTGAATACTGGGTGCAATCCAATGAATGGGGGAAGTTTGTGCTCTAAATAATTGTCATCCATAGCCCTGGTGATGGTGTAGGGTCCATAATGGAGTGGAAGAAGCTTCTGATGAGGCCATGTAAGTCATTCTTTCTGCAAGTTCAACCAAACTTTGTCTCCCACCTAAAACCGGTGTGGTACCCGGTGTTGATCATGGTGCTACTTGTACTTGAAATTGGACTTCTATAAAATATCCTAAACCTATTGGTGGATGTGCTGAATCTTCTCAATGAACCAGGTGAATTTTTCAACTCCAGTTGGACCATGCGACGAGTCTTCCTAGGTGGCTGGAAGGAGTAGAGAAACATCCATGGGACCCAATAGTTGAAATCCCAACCCCATCTGAAAGGGGTTTTGGTCGGTTGAGCTATGTATGGATATGTTGTAGTTGTTTTGAACATAGGGAAAACTCTCATCATAGGTGCAGGGGTTCTTGGAATTGTACATGCGCAGGATGTGCATGATCATCTGGTTGACAACCTCAGTTTGGCCATCCATCTAGGGATGGAAGGAAGTGGACTTGGTGAGATTGGTGTCTATCAATGACTAGAGGCTCAACCAAAATGTGTTGAGGAACCAACTATCCCTTTATGAGATAATGGTTTGTGGGATCCCAAAGTGTACCCACATCCATTCAAAGAAGATCTTTCCAGTGGCCTTTGTTGTGATCCTCTTCTTGCAGGTAACCAAAATCACCATCTTGGAAAAGAGATCAACAACCACAAAGACACAACCATTTCACCACTTGGTGGATAGAAGGCCGAACATGTCTTCCATTGATATGGATTCCCAGGGCCTATCAGGAGTATAAAGAGGAGTGTACATTCCTTGTTTCTTAGTTCTTAGTTTTGCAATAGCGCAGGAAGTGTAGGACCAAATATACTTGCTAACATCTTGTTGGAGTTTAGACTAGTAGAAATGTTGATGAAACAATGCTACTATCTTGTCAATGTTGATTTTTCCTACCACTCGACTATAGTGTGATTCCCAAATCAGCTTTGCTCGCTTGCTTGATGGAATGCATAGATGGCCTATATGGCACAATAACTCATCCTGAAGAAGGAAATTGGTGACAATTATGTTTGCACCCAACATATGGTAGGTGTTGGAGAAGTCAAGATCTGTCTCATAGAGGTGGGTCCATAAGGAGGTCTCGTAGCAATAATAATCGAGCACTGTGGTGAGTGTTGCGATTGGAGGTCGACTGAGGAAATCAATGACTCGGTTGGTAATTATTGTTTTATACTTGATGTTGAAGTGGAACTCATAAACATATGTGGACCATTTATGATGGTGATCATTTTTCAATTTTCCATGTGTCTGCATGAACTGTAGTGACTTATGATCAGTGTGGATGACTGTCTCCTTCTCGATAATGTAATGCCTCCACTGGCGGTAGGATTGCATAATGGAATAAATTTATTTGTTGTAATTAGGGTACCTACGGATGACATATGATAGTGTCTCACTATGATATTCCATGGGGTGGTCATGTTGAGTGATGAATGCAACCACAACATAGTTTGAAGCATCTGTCTCGATCTCAAAGGGATGTTGCAGGTTAGGTAATGAAAGCAATGGGGTGGAGCACAAGTGTTTATTCAGATCATCAAACACTTGTTTTTGGGAAAATACCCACACAAATGTTTCGTTACCACCACCTTTGGTTATTTGGATGAGGGCCCATGCAATATGGGAGAATCCCAACATGAACCTTCGATAGAAATTGGCAAGGCCTAAGAAGCTTTGAATCTCAATGAGTGTGGTTTGGGATGGATAGCCACGAATGACTTGGATATTGGTTAGATCAACATGCACACCATGTGAATAAAAAATGTGTCCTATGTATTGGACCCTGTCCATGTCGAAGAAACATTTTTCCAAATTGGAATAAATCTTGTGTTGTCGCAGAGTGTGCAAAACCTGTTGAATATGTTGCAAGTGTTCTTCCCAATTCTTGCTTTAAATGAGGATGTCATCCATATACACCAATACAAAATAATTAGTGAAAGACCACAAGATATCATCCATAATTATCATGAAAGTTGTTGGAGAATTTGTCAAACCAAAGGGCATGACCAACCATTCAAAAAGACCTTCTTTTGACTTGAAGGAATTTTTCCATACATATTTTGACTCTATTGGGACTTGATGGTAGATAGACTTTAGATCAATATTACTGAAGTATTTTTCCACCTTCAGTTGATCAAGGAGATTTTAGATTCAAGGAATTGTGTACCGGTTCCTGAATGTGATTTTATTTAGGGCCCAGTAATCAATGCAAAGTTGCCAAGTCTCATATTTCTTCTACACCAACATGATTGTGCTTCCACAAGGTGATGAGCTGGGTCGAATGTGCCCCTTGTGGATAAGTTCTTGCATATGAAGTTTGATTTCCTCATTTTCTAGCAGATATTAGTGATATACTGACCCACTGGATAGTGGTGCGCTGGGGGTTAGATCAATGGGGTTCTTGACTTGACAGTGCAGAGGTACCCAAGTAGGTGATGAGAAGATGTCCTTGTATTATTACACAACCTTACCCACTTGCTTATGCTGTGTGGAGAATTCAGACATGGATGTCATGGATGTGGATGTAATATTTCACCCACTCTGAGAGAGAATCACAAAGAAGACAAAATTCCTGGTCTAATAAATGACCTTCCTACATTGCTTGGAAGAGATCAAGGAAATAACACTTGGTGGAAATACCTCGGGTATCCTTTACAATTTCTTGTTCAAATTAATCATAACACAGCAAGGCCTAGACCCATATACAACATGATGTTTCCATAAATAAGGTCATCCCAAAATAACATAAAAAATTTCAAGGGTCGAAATATCACTGATCCAGATGGATATCGGTGGCCACTCATATTTTCCAACTGTCTCAAAACAATTTTCTGACAATTTTGGCAACTTACTATTTTTAGCAGTTTTAACTTCTAGGGCCATTTTGAGGGCCTAAATGAAGGTTTTTCATCATAGATATCCTCAATGATATTAGAAGGCATTATTGATCTCCCAAAATGAATCTCCTCAATGATACCTTTCCAATAGGCTATCACATGCCTAAAACGACAATCATATGCAAAAGTTACGACCCCGGGAAGTTGATGTACTAACTTACCCAAATGGGGCCCATGTGACTTTTGGCACTTCATCTCATAGGGTTAGGTTTTTGGATGTCTAGGGTTTTTGGAATTCTTGTTTATTGTAAAAATGCCTTCATATCCTCATTGTAATCTTCTTCTTGTGAATGCGCGTAGTTGTCACATCTCTTCTCAGAGATAAGCCGCCACCATTCTAGCAAGCTTGTTTCCACTGCATTTTACAGTTTCAACTTATTTTGTTATTGAATAGAAAACCAATTTTACTGTATCTCTATTATTTTGTGTTAACCACCTGTTAATAATCTGTATTCATTTCATTCTGCTGATAAAATCCAGATCAGTGGTATCAGAGCGGTCTGCTCCTTATCGTCTTAATGCATGTCCCCAACGAGGTCGGAGTACAAAGAGTTGGGTCTTGAGCTTGTTTCTCTTGAGGACAGAAGCTCTTGCACGCCCAAGTGACCTCTCATGGTAGGAGAAAATAAAGATGATGGGATAGGATATTCTTTCAAACTATTGATTGAGGAATCCCTCATGCAATAGAGGAACAATATGATGGATAGTTTCATGCAAATCCTCTGGCGGCTACCAACAGGTGACACTGTCCAACACATCTTCTTCAAATGAGGCGATGCATCTTCTTCAAGGTACAAATAAACTTCGATATTCCTATATTTGAAGTTCAAATAGACACAGATGTTGTAGACAAGTGGTTGAACCTACTAGATGGGTATTTTTCTTTCCATAACTTTTCGAATAGAGAAAAGATTACTTTTGCGCTCCTCAAAGTCGTTCCCCATGTCAAAGATTGGTGGGAAAATTTTTGTGATCAAAAGGAAATAGAGGAAACCTCATTATTTTCAGTCACGGCCACCTGGGAATCCTTCAGGGATTCTATTAAGGAACAATACTACCCTGTTGGAAGTTATGACGACCTGTATAATGGACCACACTGCAACAAGAAAGAGACCAAGCGGTGCCCGATTTCACAAATATCTTCCATACCTTACGCACCAAGCTGGGTATCAAAGATTCAGAGAGACATATGGCACTCAAGTATCATGGTTCTCTGCATAGATACATTCAGAATGAAATGGAATTTCTGGACATCTCATCCTTGGGCATGGCCTACCGATATGCCATCAAAATTTAGAAGAAGCTCAAACAAAAGACGCGGAAATTTGGGCTTGGGAAACCCTCACAACAAAAGATGAGAAAGGGTGGCTCCAACCCACATAACAAAGGATAGAGAAAAGATGGACAGTATCCAGACAACCAGTCCAAGCTGCAAGAAAAGAAGGACATCGGAAATACAAAGAAATATCCTCGGAAGTGGTGTGACTTCCATAAGATCCCTTGGCATAACACTGTTGACTGCTTCTCAAACCATTCGTTGGTGGCCGAAGTGAAAGCCTTTGAATGATATGTGGATTCTGACTCTGAGCCAAAACCAGAAAGGGGAAGATGGATCATTGACGCGGAACCCAGTGCCACTGTTACTACCACCAAGCTCCATCCTAGTGAACCAAATGAGCCAAAATATGGAGAGTGCCTCTTCCATTCATAGATGTGGGTAAAAGGCACCCCACTACACTTCATCATTGATAACAGTAGCCAGAAGAACCTCATCTCAGCATAGGTCATCAATCGGCTCACGCTGCCAACAATGTCGCACCCACAACCCTACACCATTAGATGGCTCCGCCAAGGAAGCGATCTCCATGTCAACCAACAGTACCGAATGTCATACGACATCAAGCCCTTCAAAGATGAGGTATTATTTGATGTTGCTGCTCTCGAAGTTTGTGATGTTCTTTTGGGCCAACCTTATTTATGGAAACTTCATGCTGTATATGAGTCTAGGCCTCATAGTGTATTATTACTTTGAATAGGAAATTGTACAGGATACCCGAGGCAGCCCCACCTAGTTCTATTTCCTTGATCTCTACTAAGCAATGCATGAAGGTCATTTCTTAGATGTGGAAGTTTTTATTCTTCGTGATTCACTCGCAGAATAAGTGAAAGATTACAGCCACATCTAGGGTCTCTGCAGTTGGCCTCTCAACACAGTAGAAGAAAGTAGATAACATCGTGGAAGAATACTCAGATATCTTCTCCTCACCTACAGGGGTACCTCTGCACTGCCAGGTCAAGCACCCCATCGATCTGACCCTCGATGCACCGCTTCCCAATGGTCCAGTCTATCGTCTCTCTTTGTTAGAGAATGAGGAGATCAAGTGATAGATCCAAGAACTGCTCCATAAGGGGCACATCCATTCCAACTCATCACCTTGCGGGAGACCAATCGTGATGGTACAAAAGAAAGATGGAACCTGGTGACTATGTATTGATTACCGAGCTTTGAATAAAATCACAGTTAGAAGCCGTTACTTGATTCCCCGAATCAATGACCTCCTTGATCAACTCACGAGGGCCAAATACTTCAGTAATATTGATCTGAAGTCTGTCTACCACCAGGTCCCAATAGAACAAACAGATGTATGGAAGACCACCTTCAAGTCAAACGAATGCCTTTTTGAATGGTGGGTCATGCCCTTTGCTTTGAAAAATGCTCCAACCACTTTCATGAGGATGATGGACGATATCCTGCAACCATTCACCAATACGTTTGTAGTGGTGTATCTAGATGACATTCTAATTTACAGCAAGACTTGGGTCGAACACTTGTAGCATATTCAGCAGGTTCTGCACACCCTGCGGCAGCACAAGCTATACGCCAACTTGGAAAAATGCTCCTTCGACATTGATAGGGTCCATTACCTAGGGTACATCATTGATCAGCATGGCATACATGTGGATCCGACCAAGATCCAAGTTATTTGTGATTGGCCATCCCCAACAACACTCATTGAGCTTCAAATATTCTTGGGCCTTGCCAATTTCTACCATAGGTTTGTGTTGAGATTCTCCCATATTGCATGGGTCCTTAGCCAATAAACAGGGGTGGTGGTAAGGCTAAATTTGCATGGGGTCTGTCCCAACAACAAGCATTCGATGATTTGAAGCAATTCGTGTGCTCATCCCCAATACTTTCACTACCAAACCTGCAACATCCATTTGAAATTGAGACAGATGCTTCAGATTATGCTATGGGCACCATTCTCACCCAACACGGCCACCCCATGGCCTATCATAGTGAGACACTGTCAGATACTGTCCGTAAGCACCCTACTTAGGACAAAGAAATGTACTCCATTGTACAAGCCTGGCGCCAGTGGAGACATTAAATTCTTGAGAAGGAGAAAGTCATCCACACTAATCATAAGCCATTGTAGTTCATGCAGACACAAGGAAAATTGCAAAATGACCGCCATCAAAAGTGGTCCACATACTTGCACCAATTTCACCTGAACATCAAGTATAAAACAGGAAGCACCAATCGTGTCATTGATTGCCTCAGTAGACTGCCAGTTGCAGCACTCACCATGATGCTATACTCTTATGTCCATGAGACATCTTGATGGCCCCAACTCTATGAGACAGACCCTGACTTCACCACCACCTACAAAATGTTGGGTGCAAACACAATTGTCAATAATTTCCATCTTTAGGATGGGTTGTTGTGTCGTCTAGGCCATATCTGTGTTCCATCAAGTGAGTGGGTAAAGATGATCTAGGAATCCCATTAAAGTCAGGTGGCATGACACTTCGGTGCCAAAAAGATAGTGGCAATGCTACAGAAACATTTCTATTGGCCGAAACTTCGACAGGAGGTCAACAAGTATATCAGGTCCTACACTACCTGTGCTATTGCCAAACCGACCACTAAGAAATAGGGCTTGTACACCCCTCTTCCTACTCCTAATAGGCCATGGGAATCCATCTCAATGGACTACATGTCAGGCCTCCTGTCCACCAAGCAGGTAAATGACTGTATTTTTGTGGTTGTTGATCACTTTTCTAAGATGGCAATTCTGGTTGCCTGCAAGAAGAGCATCACAGTAGAGGCCACTACCAAGCTCTTCTTTGAATGAGTCTGGGTACATTTTGGAATCCCACAAACCATTGTCTCAGATTGGGATATTTGATTTCTCATCACATTCTAGTTGACCCTTTGGTCACTACTGGACACCAAGCTCACCAAATCCATGGCCTTCCACCCCTAGACAGATGGCCAAACCAAGGTTGTAAATCAAATGATTGTGCATATTATTTGCATGCATAATTCAAAAAACCCTTGCACATGGGATGAGAGCCTTCCCTATGTCTAGCATAGCTACAACTGAGCCCTTCATAGATCAACCAAACACAACCCCTTTCAGGTAGGTCGGGTTGGGATTCCAACCATTGGGTCCCATAGATGTTGCATTTCCCCTTGCGGTCACCTCGACCGAATCATATCCTTCTCCAATTGAAGCTGAAAAAGCCACTCAGTTCATTGAGCGGATCCAACAGATCTTCCAATAGGTTTAGGATATCTTACAGAAGTCCAATGACAAGTACAAATAACGCCATGATCAACACCGGGTGCCACATAAGTTTTAGGTGGGTGACAAAGTTTGGTTGCACTTGTAGAAAGAACGCCTTACAAGACCCCATCGAAAGATTCACCCACTCTGTTATGGTTCATACACTATCACCAATACTGTGGGGGATAATGCTTTTGAGCTCAACATTCCTCCCTTCCTTGGCCTGCACCCAGTGTTCAACGTGGATCTCCTTCGCTCTTATTTCCCACCATTATTGGACACCTCATAAGTAGAAAAACAACTGACACCAACAGAGCTCAACCCTGACTGCATACAACATGTATCCAATGATCAAACTGTGAACACACAGATCAAGGGTACTCGACAACAAAGGATTCAGCTTTATTGAGTCATCAAAGCAGGGAAGCTCTTGCACCAAGGCAAGTGGTCCACCCGGGGCCAAATTCAACAGAAATTTCCTCATCTAATTGGGGACCTCAACGCAATGGAGACCATTGATTCCTAAGGAGGGAGGATTTATCTAAATGTATATTAGTGGCCACCCACCTTTTCCAACTGGCTCAAAACAATTTTCTGACAATTTTGGCAATTTACTATTTTTAGCAGTTTTAACTTCCAGGGCCATTTTGAGGGCTTAAATGAAGGTTTTTCAGGATCGAGATCCTCAATGATAGTTGAAGGCATGAATGATCCCCCAAAATGAATCTCCTCAAATATACCTTTCCAACGGGCTATCAAACACCTAAAATGGAGATCATATTCAAAAGTTACGATCTCGGGAAGTTGATGTACTAACTTACCCAAACGGGCCCCACATGACTTTTGGCGCTTCATCTCCTAGGGTTAGGTTTTTGGATGTCTAGGGTTTTTGGAATTATTGTTTATTGTAAAAATGCCTTCAGATCCTCATTGTAATCTTCTTCTTGTGAATGTGTGCAACCTTCACATCTCTTCTCGGAGATAAGCCGCCACCATTCTAGCAAGCTTGTTTCCGCTACATTTTACAGTTTCAGCTTATTTTGTTATTGAATAAAAAACCAGTTGTACTGTATATTTGTTGTTTTGTTTTAAGAACCTGTTAATAATCTATTTCAATTTCATTATTCCCATAAAATATGGATCAATCACACAATACCTCATCTATGAATGGCTTGATGCCATATGATAGGCAATAATGTTTGTTGACATGAAGATAACTTCCTTGACAAAGCCATCTGATGGTGTAGGGTTGCGGGTGAGGCATTGTTGGTAGTGATAGACACTTGAAAAATTCTAATGAGATAACATTATTTTGTCTACCGCTATCAACGATGAAGTCCAACAGAGTTCCTTTTACCCACATATGTAAATGAAAGAGGTGTTTTCCTTCCTCTTGCTCATTAGGTTCATTAGACTGGATCTTGGTGGTAGCAACGATGGCACTGGGTTTCGTGTCAATGATTCATCTCCCATTTTATGGTTTTGAATTAGAGTCAAAACCTATAGTTTTTTCATAGGCTTTTACCTCAGCCACTAATGACTACTTTGAGCGACAATCAAAGTGTTATACTAGGGGCTCTTATGGAAGTCGCACCACTTCCTGGTATATTTCTTCGTCTTTCGATTGTCCTTCTTTGCTTGCAACTTGGAATGTTTGTCCTGAGGTTTCCCATATTTTCTCTGTCCTTTATCCTACAGGTTAGGGATGCCCTTTCCCTACTTCTTCTATGAGGATTTCCCAGATGCAAATTTCCACGTCTTTTATTTTAGATTCTTCTCAATTTTGATGCCATATCGATAGGTCGCGCCCAAGGATGAGATGTCCAAAAATTCCATTTTTGTATGGATGTACCCATGCATACCATAGGGATACTTGAGAACTAGATGTATCTTGTAATCGTTGATACCCAACTTGGTGCGCAAGGTATGGAAGACATTAGTGAACTCTGGAACTGTTTGGTCTCTTTACTACTGCAGTGTGGTCCATCTTGTATACAAGTCATCGTAACTTCCAACAAGGTAGTATTGTTCCTTAATAACATCCCTAAAGGAACCCCAAGTGGGTACAACTACAAATAATGTGGATCCCTCTATTTCCTTTTCCTCGCATAAAGTCTCCCACCAATCATTGACATGGGGGATGACCTTGAGGAGCGCAAATGTAATCTTTTCTCTATCAAAAAAGTCATGGACAAAAAAATATCCTTCTATAAGGTTTAACCATTTATCTATGGAATCAACATCTATTTGACCTTAAAATATAGGAATATAAAAATCAATCTGTACATTGAAGGGAGTGGTGTCTCTACTTGAGGTGGTTGCATCCCTTGTCAGCAACCGTCAAAGGATTTGTGCAAAGTTGTCCATCATATCGTTCCTCAGTCACTCAAGGAATTACTTAAGAAACAATTTGAAAGGATATCCTTTCTTGTCATATTTATTTTCATCCACTGTGTATGGTTTCTTTGGCATATGAGAGAAATTTTCCTCAAGAGAAACAAGCTCAAGACCCAATACTCTATACCATGACTACGTTGGGGACATGCATTAAAAAAACCAACAAGGAGCAGACTGCTCTGATACCACGAATCCAGATTTATGAGTGGAACGAAATGAAACCACAAATTTATAATATTAACACAGATACATAGTGAACAATAACAAAAATACAGTAAAACTTGGCTTCTATTAAATAAGAAATAAGTTGAAAACTTTAAAATATAGATTAAAAACAAAATTTCTATAATGGTGGAAACTTATCTTTGAGAAGAGATCTGACGGCTACGCTCATTCACAATAAGATGAGTACAATGAGGCTATGGACGAATTTTACAATAAAGATGAATTAAAAAACCCTATACATCAAAAAACCTAACCCTAGGAGATGAAGCACCAAAAGTCATGTGGGCCCCGTTGGGGTAAGTTAGTACACCAACTTCTCGGGATCGTAACTTTTTCATACGATCTCCATTTAGGGCACACAATAGCTTGTTGGAAAGGTATTGAAAAATTTATTAATTTAGGTGGATAAATCATATCCTTCAACTATTTTTGAGGTGCTTGATCGTGAAAAATCATTGTTTAGTCCCTCAAAATGGCCTTGGAAGTTTAGGAACCGAAAAACTACTAAAAACAATAAGTCACCAAAAAAAGTTTTGATCTAGTTGGAAAAGGTGGGTGGCCATAATGATCCTCTTGGATGAATCATCCCCTATTAGGAATAAATGTTCTCCATTTCATGTATTTCCCCCATCATATGATGAAATTTATGTTTAATTTGGCCCTGGGTGAACCACTTGCCTTGGTGTAGGAGCTGCCCTACTTTGACAACTCGATAAAGCTAGATCCCTTGCTGGAGAGTGCCCTTGACTTGTGTGTCCATTATATGATCAGTGGATTCATGTTCCATGCAGTTAGGGTTGAGCTATGTTGGTGTAAATTGTTATGTTATCTCTGAGGTGTCCAATAATGGTGGAAAATAAGGTTTAAGGAGGTCCACATTGAATATTGGGTGCAATCCAAGGAATGGGGGAAGGTTGATATAAAATTAATTGTCCCCCACAACCTTGGTGATGGTGTAGGGTCCATAATGGAGTGGGTGAAGCTTCTGATGAGTCCCTGTAAGGCATTCTTTATGCAAGTGCAACCAAAATTTTTCTCCCACCTGAAATTGATGTGGCACTCGGTGATGATCATGGTGCTTCTTGTACTTGGAATTGGACTTCTATAAAATATCCTGAACATGTTGGAGGATATGATGGATCCGTTAAGTGAAATGGGTGGATTTTTCATCTCCAGTTGGATCATGTGACGATTCTTCCTAGGTGGCCACAAGGGGTAGTGCAACATCCATGGGACCCAATGGTTGAAATCCCAACCCCACCTGAAAGGGGCTCTGGTTGGTTGAGCTATGTTTTGATCTGTTGTAGCTATGTTGAACATAGGAAAGAATCTCATCCAAAGTGTGGGGGTTCTTGGAATTGTACATGTGTAGGATGTGAACGATCATCCAGTTGATGATCTCAGTTTGGACATCCATCTGGGGGTGGAAAGAAATGGACTTGTTGAGCTTGGTGTCTAGCAATGACCAGAGGCTTAACCAAAATGTGATGAGGAACCAACTATCCCTATTTTATATAATGGTTTGTGGGATCCAAAAGTGTACCCACACTCAGTTAAAGAAGAGCTTGGTAGTGTCCTCCTCTATGATGCTCTTCTTACAGGAAGCCAGAATCGCCATCTTGGAAAGGTATTCAACAACCACAAAAGTAAATTCATTTCCCCACTTGGTGGATGGAAACCCTAACATGTAGTCCATTGAGATGGATTCTCAGGGCCTATCAGGAGTAGAAATAGGAGTGTACAAGCCTTGTTTCTTAATGTCTGGTTTTTCAATAGCGTAGGTAGTGCAAGAATGGATATACTTGTTGACATCCTATCTAAGTTTCGGCCAATAAAAATGTCATTGGAACATTGGAACTTCATTTTACATGCCAAAGTGTCATTCCACTCGACTGTAGTGGGATTCAAAAAACTTCTTAGATCGCTTGCTTGATGGAATGCATAGATGGCCCAGATGGCATATCATCCCGTCCTGAAGATGGAAATTTGTGACAGTTGTGTTTTCTCCCAACATCTAGTAGGTGTTGGAGAAATAGGGATTTGTCTCATAGAGGTGGGGCCATCCGAAGGTCACATGGCCAAAAGAATCAAGAACTGTAGCGAGTGTCAAGACTGGAGATCGAATGAGGCAATAAACAAGTCAATTGGTACTTATTGTTTTATAGTTGATGTTGAGGTGGAACTAGTGCAAATATGTGGACCACCTTTTATGGCAGTCATTATGCAATTTTCCTTGTGTCTGCATGAACTACAGTGGCTTATGATTAGTGTGGATTATTGTCTCCTTCCCAATAATGTAATCCCTCCATTGGCAGCAGCCTTGCACAATGGATTATATTTATTTGTTGTAAGTAGGGTAATTATGGATGACATATGATAGTGTATGACTATGATAGTCCATGGGGTAACTGTTTTGAGTGATGACTATGCCCACAACATAGTCTGAAGCATTTGTCTCGATCTTAAAGGATTTTTGTAGGTCAGGTAATGAAATCGCTAGGGTGGATCACAAGCATTTCTTCTTATCATCGAACTCTTTCTGTTGGGATAGGCCCAACACAATGTTTTCCTTACCACCACCTCTGGTTATTTTGGTTGAGGGCTCATGCAATATGGTAGAATCACAACATGAACCTTCGATAGAAATTCACAAGGCCTAAGAAGCTTTGAATCTCATTGAGCATGGTTGGGGCTGACCAGTCGTGTATGACATGGATCTTGGTTGGATCAACATGAAAACCATGTGTGCCAACAATGTATCCCAGGCATTGGACCCTGTCCATGCTGAAGGAGCTTTTTTCCAAGTTGACATATAGCTTATGCTATCGCAGAGTGTGAAGAAACTGTTGAATATGTTGCAAGTGTTCTTCCCAAGTCTTTTTGTATATGAGGATTTAATACATATAAAACAAAAAAACATAATTAGTGAAAGGTTGCAAGATATCATCCACCATTCTCATGAAAGTTGATTGGGAATTTTTCAAACCAAAGGGCATGACCAACCATTCAAAAATACCTTCTTTTGACTTGAAGGAATTTTCCCATACATTTGTCAGTTCTATTGTAATCCGATGGTATCCAAACTTCATATAAATCTAACTAAAGTATTCCCCCCCCTATAACCGATCAAGGATGTCGTCAATTCAAGGAGTTGGGTACCGGTTTCTGACTATGTTTTTATTTAGAGCTTGATAATCAATGCAGAGTCACCAAGTCTCGTATTTCTTCTGCACCAACACGATTGGGATTCCACAAGGTGATGAGATGGGTCATATGTTCCATTTGTGGAGACTTTATTGGATCTAACACTTTATTTCCTCATTTTCTAGGAGAGATCGGTATGTTGGGGGCAGATCGATGGGATGCTTGTCTTGATAGTGCAAAGGTACCCCAATAGGTGATGAGAAGATGTCTTTGTATTATTCCATGAACTTATCCACTTGAATCTGTTGCTTGGAGAGGTTGTTCACAGAGGCCATGGATGTGGTTGCAACCTTTCAATCACTCTGAGAGCGAACCACAAGAAGAAATATTTCCCGATATGAGAAATTACCTTCCTACATTACTTGGAAGAGATCAAGGAAATAAGACTAGGTGGGACTACCTCGAGTATCCTGTAAAATTTCCTATTCAAAGTAATAATAACACTATGAGGCCTAGAATCATATATAACATGAATTTTCCATAAATAAGGTTGGCCCAAAATAACATCACAAACTTTAAGGGGATAAACATCATACAATACCTCATATTTGAATGACTTGATTCCATACAACATGCGACACTATTGGCTAATGTGAAGATCACTTCCTTGACAAAGCCATCTGATGATGTAGAGATGCAGGTGTGGTGTTTTCGACAAGGCTATCCACTTGAAAACCTTTACTGAGGTGATGTTCTTATAGATACCACTATCAATGATGAAGTGTAGCAGAGTGCCTTTTACCCACATATGTGAATGAAAGAGTCGCTCACCTTCCTCTGGCTCATCAGGTTCACTAGGATGTCTATTGGTGGTAGAAATGATGGAATTGGGTTCCATGTCAATGGTATGTCTCCCCTTTTCTGGTTCTGACTCAGATTTATAACCTGCATATAATTTAGAGGCTTTTACCTCAAGCACCAATGACTTCTTTGAGTAAAAATCAACAATGTTATTCCAGGGGATCTTATGTAAGTCACACCACTTCCTGGTATCCTTCTTCATACTCCCCTTGTCCTTATTTTCTTGTAGCTTGGACTGGTTGTCCTCATGTTGCCCATATTTTCTCTATCCTTTTTTCTGTGGGTTTGGGCTACCCTTTCCCTGCTTCTTCTGTGAGGGGTTCCCAAACCCAAACTTTCACGTCTTATGTTTCATCTTTTGCTTGATTTTGACAAAATATAGATAGGCCGTACCCAAGGATGAGATGTCCAAAAAATACATTTCTTTCTAGATGTGTCTATGCATACCTTCGAGGTACTTGAGCAATAGATTTCGCTCAGAATATTTAATACCCATATTGGTGCGTAAGGTATGGAAGACATTAGTGAATTATGGCATTGTTTGGTCTCTTTCTTGCCATAGTGTGGTCCATCTTGTATACAATTCATCATAACTTCGAACACTGTAGTATTTTTCCTTAATAACATCCTTGAAGGAACCCAAAGTGGGTCAAACTTCAAACAATGTGGATCCCTCTATTTCCTTTTTCTCACAGAAAGTATCCCACCAATATTTGACATGCAGAACAACCTTGAGGAACACAAATGTAATATGTTATATATTGAAAAATTTGTGAACAAACAAGTACCCTTATATAAGGTTTAACCATTTATCTACGCCATCGACATCTATTTGACCTTCAAATATAGGAATATCAAAATTTATTTTTACCTTGAAGGGGGTGGATCCTCTGCTTGAGGTGGATGTGTTGCTTGTCAGTAACCATCGAAGGATTTGTGCAAAGTTTTCCATCATCTCGTTCCTCTGTCGCTCAAGGGATTCCTTGAGCCACATTTTGAAAGGATCTCTTGTCCCATCTTCTTTATTTTCTCCCACCATGGATAGTTTCTTGGGTGTGTGAGAGAAGTTTTACTCAAGAGAAACAAGATCGAGAGCCAACTCTATATACCCTGACCATGTCAAGGACATGCATTTTAAAAAATGACAAGGAGTAGACCGCTCTAATACCACTGATCCAAATTTATGAGCGGAACAAAATGAAACCATAGATTTTTATATTAAAACAGAGACACAGTGAATAATAAATGAGATACAATAAAACTTGGCTTCTATTAATTAAGAAATATGCTGAAAACTGTAAAATGCAGACCGAAAACAAGCTTGTTAAAATTGTGGCATCTTATCTCTAAGAAGAGATGAAATGGATACGCTCATTCACAAGAAGATGAGTAAAATGAGGCTCTAAAGGTATTTTTACAATAAACATGAATGACAAAACCCTATACATAAAAAACATAACCCTAGGAGATGAAGTGCAAAAATTCATGTGGGCCCAGTTGGGGTAAGTTAGTACAACGACTTCCCAGGGTTGTAACGTTTGCATATGATCTTTGTTAAGGCACATGATAGCTTGTTAGAAAGGTATTTACAAGGATATTCATTCGGGGGGATCAATGAGATCCTTCTGCTATCATTGAGGTCCCTGAACGTGAAAAAGTGTCATTTAGGCCCTCAAAATGGCCTCAAAAGTTCAGGAATCGGAAAACTACTAAATATAGTAAGTTGCCAAAAAACCAATTTGAGCCAGTTGGACAAGGTGGGTGGCCACCAGAATCCTCCTGGATCAAACCTAGTAATTAGGGATTGAGCCCTAATAATATCATCTATATGAACATGATCTGCCCTTATCCTCAACTCAGATGTGGCTTGGTTCCTTTCTACATTCTCCTAGGCCAATTTCTAGTTAACCTGATGTAGTAGATATGACACAAAATATCACAACTGAAGGTCCCCTATATAGGGAATGGGCTTAATCTCTATTTCATATGGTAGAATAAAATCATGAAAATAAAATTCACACAAGGAGTTTTCTGTGATCATAGAAGCTTCATAAAAGGCCTTCCAGAAGGCTTTAACACTTGTAAATGGGTAGGGTTTATCCTCAATTAGGACCGTGAGTTGAAAAGGGTTGAACTATCCTTGGAGAAACAAAGCGCACACAGGAGAAGACATTCTACAATTCAACAATTATTGAATAAATGAACCTATCTTATGCTTCTCTTCCTTCTACTTTTTAACCGTATCCTATGCATCCCTTAACTTCTTCCTTTCTTCTCCCCATTGTTCCCTTTCTATCATGTAGAGAGTTAGTTCATTTTCTATTTTCCTTTCCATATTTAGAACAATTTGTTGATGTTCCTTTAGAGAGATCATACCCTCTTGGTAGGACATTATCACTTCCTTCCACTTATCAAGATCTGCCTATAAAAATATATAAGGAAGTTCATAGGTAGAAACTCCAACTTCCTTGGTTTCCACTATTGTTTGTGAAGTTGTTTTTCTAAGATTTATGTCTTGCGGTGAATACCCTTCAGGTGAAAAAATATCTTCCCACACTGAAGAGGGTTCCTCCTTTGGAATTTTGGTCACTTCTTTCTATGGAGAGGTTACTTTATTAAAGGCTTCAACCATGTCAACATTAAGGGTGTTTAACCTTGCAATTTTGGATACTCCCATCATCCTCCTCTTCGGTTCCTTAATTTTTTCCCTCAATTTCATATTTTTGTTCTTTAATTTCACAACTTGCTTAGCCAAAGAGGGAGGTTTCTTCTAATCTTTCCTAGAACCCATCATGCTAGGTTCTCGTTCTTGCATATTTAATTTGACCTTTTTTTTTCAACAAACTTAGCATTGATCGGTTCTTCAATGGCTGTCTCTCCAGTGACTAGTTCTTGTGTGACAACCTCCTCATCAATGAATTCATCCATGCTTGGTTCTTGTGTAACAAGCTTAGTATCAACTAGTTCTTGATTGGTTAGTTCTTATGTGACATCCTCCCCATTAACCAATTCTTCTATGCCTGGTTCTTGTGTAACAGGTATGGAATTTCTTGTAATTGTATTTGGAGCTGTGATAACTACATCTAAGATAGATACAACCTCAACATTATCTATTAATTCGACAGTTGGTTCTTATGTAACATTTGTATGACTAGTTGTGACTAGTTCAGAATGAGCCACAAGAGGATTTCCCTCCTTAGGATTATTTGTAATAGCGTTTGTATCACCAATTTCCCCCAAAGTTGGTTCTTGTGGCACATATAAGGGGGTGATCATAGATGGTTCCACTCTCACTAGTTTAGGGCCCATCAATCTTATTATCCTTCCGGGTAGGAATTCCATAAACTCCGCAGTCAATATTTTCCTTCCCTTCGCTGTGATCAATGTTTTAGGGTTCTCTTCTTCAACTAAACATGGTTTGCAATTCTCCCTTGTAGGGCCCTTTTCCATGATTTCTACATTACTTCCCAGTCGTGACTACATGGAATGGTTGGGCCCCTTTTCATCTTTGACCTCCTCAGGATCATCATCTTGATCAATTTCCCTTGAGTTTTATGTTTCTTCAACTATCTCCCTTTTCTCCATCTTGTTGGATCATGTTGTCATTGATGCCAATGGTTTGATTACTTGGGAGATTGTTGGATCATATGTCATTGATGTAAATGGTTTGGTTTGATTGATGTCATTGGT
>JASDQU010508754.1:83920-100609 GCA_032191745.1 Picea mariana | reverse complement strand
TTATGACTAGCATGGAGTATTCACAGATGATAAGGTGTTTTATTCTTTTGGAGAGAGCCATTTTGATTATGACATATAGAGCGAAAGATTATGCTTCGTTATTAGTTAATGATTCAAGTCCCCAAGCATAATTGATGACTGGTTGACCTTCGGACTTATAGATAGTCGCCCTCACAACTGCCGCCCCTTTGTCTAAATATTACAATACATCAATGCAATGTTTATATCTAAACATATTAGTTAAAATATAGAACTCAATACTATTATTATTTGATCCATATTCAACATTTTATTAAAAACTAAGAAACAAGATGGTGCATTTGCATACCTGCAAAATATTATATAACATGGGGGAATTTTGGCACTGAGACACATCGATGCATTTTAATAATTTGCACACATTGGTGTATTTTCATCATTGGCACGTCCGATGTGTGTTCAATAYATAAGCAATGGTTTGCATGAAATTTTATCATGCATTGGTGCACCTTACATGTATGTATRTACCAATGCTCCTTGTATATATGAGAACACCAATGGGATTTATAAAATACAAGCATCCATGCATGTAACATGTATTCGTGCATTTTTATTGATGAAATCCCAAGGCTCCTTATTACAACATCAACACCATTATCTTYAATGATACCATTTCCATTGTAGTTACACGGGATTCATGATGCACAAGGAGATATACAATATCAATGTTCAACARTATATAAACACATTGATGCTTTATATTATATTAGACACACTTGTATGTCTKAAATAGTGGCACATTGGTGCACTTTTTGTGTGTGGTGCAACAATGAAAAAACCTCAATTTGCCCATATTTTATTAGTTATAAATCTTGTGCAAAAACCTTTGTTTTCTTTACAAGAGTTTTTTTTGATAAATTTTYCAAATATTGTCACACTAAAAATCTTTGCTAAAACCTCCGAAAAAGCCTATTTTCCTTGTAGTGCATAGTGGAGAGATTTAAACCTTTCCACATCTCTTCAGAAGGGAGTGATGCCACCTGCTAACATAACGGTTGATTGGTTGCAAGGTAAGTATGCTTCCTTGCTCACCCTTCCCCTCCTTTGTGGGATGAATTGTGTAGGTGTGTGGGTGTGAAACCACTTTAGCATATTCCCATCTTGTGATGTCTTGGAACAACTTCCATAACTATAAAATCTCTTTTCCCCTTTCCTCTCACAAACATTAATAACGCCTTTATTAATACACCACACAATGACCCCTTATTTTCCATATCTCAAAACATGGTATAAACTTTATTTCACTTTCCCATAAAATTAATAATACAATCCATTTTAAATTTTTTAAGTGACAAGATGAATTATTCATAAACTTTTAAGTGTGTTTGATAAATCTAAAATTAAAATAAATTTATGGGAATAAATGAATCTATGCATACACATATATCACAAAACCCCCCAAATAAAAATAAAAATACACATATATTTCTCACACTAATTAATTAATAAATAAACAAAACAAAACAAAACAAAAACCTTTGTAATGGAGATCTCTTGTACCCAAAGTATAAAATAGATTCTTCTCTCAACAAAATTATTCTATTTCCATATAGAAAGCCACTTACTCATTCTAATCAATTTCTACAAAATACTAAGAGGCTCACCCAATGAAAAGTTTAAGGATTTATAGTTATCTTGTGTAAAGCTTTCTAARAAAATATMTTTTTWAAATTTTTTATTACYAATTTAATAATTTTATTTTATAAAATTAGATAAACAAATTTAATAATTTTATTTTATAAAATTARATAAAYAAATTTAATTTATGTTCASTAAATATATATAAATTGTTAAAACTTATATTCAATATAAATATATAATAAAAATGTAATATAATTAATTATTTTAAGTAGAGATAGTTTTAAGGATGGAAATTTATATTAAAATGTAGAAACATGGGCTATTATTATTAGTCGTCAATATGTAAAATGTTTAGRATGATTTTGTAAAAATATTTAAATGTCTAAGAATTTTGTATAGTTTTTATAAAATTTTGGCTATTTTTAAGGTAAAATGATTTTAATCTATGGAATTTGGGGRAATAGTTTTTAGAAAAAATGGAAATAGTTTTTTTTTTGGGAAAACCATGGAAAATTAACCCATTTGCTAAATTTAACCCCTAAAATCATCCATGATTCTAAGTTATAAAAAAAATAATTATTGAATACATAATACAAATGCCATACAATTAATTATTCTAAATTATAAAAAAAACAATTATTGAATACATAATAAGAATGCAATACAATTGGGATCAAAGACCACCCCCATGTCCTCCAAATTTATTGACGAATAATGACTTGTGCGACGTCATGCAGGAGTGTGTGACACCCATCTGGCGCAGTGGTTTCAACAACTAGGGTTTTCCCTTGACCACTCCTCTTGCTCGTGGCTGCCCTGTGTGTGCGAGGTTTGTTTGTAGGCTCTTCTCCAACAATTGAGGCTTCCTCTCCCATCAATGCTCCTTTCTTCAGATCCTCTGCTCCAGGCCTCAGATCTGCCCTGTCTGAAGCCTCTAGTGGGCCGTCGGGGAGTCTTTTCAAGGGCTCTCCCTCTGCTTTTGATGCCTTTCATGGTAGCTCATTCTGTGATGCTGTCAAGAGGAATTTAAATACTTCATCTAGTTTGGTTCATGAGGCTCCAACCCCCACCATCTCTTTGAGGAAGGACGTTATTTCCAAATTAGCTCGCCTTAGCTCCACGACACTCATCTGTCGTTTTAATGGCCTCTAGCCTCATCTTGTTGATCTTCATGATTGGATTTCAAGATCTTGGTTGCCATTTTTGAAAGGTGATGTCTTCATTCACCCTTGTGCTCAAGGTTTTTTCATTGTTGAGTTTGATCTTCAAGAAGATAGAGATTTGATCTTTAGTTCCAGCCCTTGGTTCTAGGGTAGTTATGGTTTAAGTATGAAGCCCTGGTCTCCTTCTTTTGATCCTTTGAAAGATTCGTTATCTTCAACCCCTGTTTGGGTTAGACTCCCAAACTTGCCCTTGCATCTTTGGGGCTTATCCTCTCTCCGTTCCATTGGTAATGCTTTAGGAAGGCTCCATTTCAGATGCCCTAAAACAGAAAAATACAACTTCTGCACGTATGCTCGGATATGTGTAGAAATGGATTTCAATAAAGGGTTTCCAGTCGAAATCAACTTGATGGGGGATAATTACTCGTGGACTCAAAAGCCGGATTATGAAAAAATTACTTTACGATGTCGAGCTTGTTATTCCACGGGACACTTGGCAGCCCAATGTCTCATGGGCCCTAAGAAAGCTTGAAAACAACAAAAATCAATCTGGTGGGTTGGATCCCACATTGATCATCAACTTATTTCCAAGGATGTTTCTTCAATTGATGACCCTCCCATGGTGGGGACCAAAGAGGCTCAAGCTAGCTTCGCTCCCTCCATTGGGGACTCTCTAGTTCTAAGCCCTGCTTTGAATGGCTCAAAATCTGAAATAGAGGATCTCAATGTCACACCAKAGACATCAAGCATCCCGAAATGCAGCAAGAAACACCTCGGAAGCTCAYGAAAAAAGAYGCTTTGGATTCTCYAGACTCGGGTAAAGTTAGGCATGCTCACCCCAACTTYAGTCCTTTGSCAAGTTGGGCAGATGAGGCTATMAAAGCTGAAGCATTAACAGTTCAAGCTAAGGTAGYTGAGAGTTCGGTTCAGGAAAAGCAAGAWGTTTCACATCAAGACAATCTAGGAATCATAGGCATCTCAAATGCCCCAACATCGACAAATGAAGATTGGATGGAAGTCAGAAAGAAGAAGAAAACACATGTACTCTCAAAGCYAATGGTCACACGAAGTTAGGCTCGCAAGTCAGCTAAAAAGGCGAGCTCTTCCCCAACAAGATAATTTAGATGCATTGTCTCTTCACTCTCATCCTCAGAGTCTTTTTCCAAGTGTATTCAGTAAAGTTGTTCTATCTAAAGTTGTCATCTGGATATTTGAAACAATCAWTCGTAGCTTATAGGAGTGGATCAATTGAGGCCTCRAATTGACCCAAATTTTRAAAGACTTTGTAACCTCTCAACACTTTCAACTACATCATTTTGATAATTCAAATTTCCCARTTAAAAAAAGAAAAAGAAAAAATTACAATACAATTAATTATTCCAAGTTATAAAAAATAAAAGATACATTTAATATGATAATCCTTACCATTTACTAAGATTAATTTTTGATTTATGAAACTTTAAAGAAAAAGAATAAAGAATCAACTAATTTGTTATAAAATTTATTTATATATTAATTTTTTTATTAAATATTCATAATTTTAATAATTAAAAATTCATTTACTAAGATTAGTCTTTGATTTAAGATTAGTTTTTGATTTATGAAACTTTGGAAAAAAATTATAAAATTTATTTATATATTAATTTTTTTTATTAAATATTCATAATTTTAATAATTAAAAATTCATTTACTAAGATTAGTCTTTGATTTAAGATTAGTTTTTGATTTATGAAACTTTGGAAAAAAATAAAGAATCAACTAATTTGTTTTAAAATTTATTTATATATTGAAAAAATCTTTTATTAAATATTCATAATTTTAATAATTAAAAGTTCACTAATAATGTAATATTTTAAAATTAAAAATTAATATAAACATATATATAAATACAATATGATAACATATATAAATTATTAAATAATTTAAATTAAATTAAAGCAAAATAAAATTTAACTCTTAAATTACTATAAATTTAGAAAATAAAATTTATCTCTTAGATTCTTGACAATCTCCATATTTTACTCAATTTAACAATAAAACTTATTATCCAATACTCACCACAGAGTGGAAAAATATATCAAACATCACGCCAACAAGATGTTCACAGATTACGACGAACAAAAAGCCAAAACCAGTAACTCCTTTCGTTCCGAAAGAGAATTTGGAAACCCAACTAAATATCCCTTTGCATAAAACTATAAATTCCTTCGTATATTTTTACTATAAATTCTCACATGTATCTAAAATCCACCCTGCTATACGGTGGTATAYTCGATGTATATATAAATAAATTATAAAACCCAATCAGGCCGGTAGGGATTGCCAGTTGGTTTAAGAAATCGTTTTGTATTATTATCGCAAAGCCTCGTCCCAACCTTCGATTTTRAGTCAAATTTGTGAAGTGCACTCACAGAAGGGAGACTCCAACACGCGACTCCCATTCGAATCAGAGAATTTTAAGTATTTTGTTATTTGTGAAGTATTTTTTTAATATTTGGGTTTCAGAGGCAGGGCATTTGGTTTGGATGATGCCTTACAACTGAATTGAATTGAGAGGCATAAACAGAAATGCAGAACGCGGACATTTTCAATGCTGCTACAGCTCCTCTAACTTTCCATGACTTTCTGGAGCGTATGCGTCATCCCTCTGCAGCAGATCTCGTTCGCTCTATCAAAAGGTAATTACTGCTATTCTTCCTTCATTTACATACATACAACGCATTTTATTGATTATTAGGTACATGACAGACGACACCATGGATGGCATAGTGACAACATTTAGACCAAAATAAATGTCGTACTTAAAATTTTAGGATTGCCCAAGCTGCGCCATTAATTGATTAAGAAGGCAGGGTTGCAGAATGTCGATTGAAATTAATCCCAAGGCATGAAAAATAATGAAAAGATGGGTCCAGACAAAACAATGATTGGCACCCACTACTTCCAGACCCAGCTTTGTCGGTACCTCATGGTCTGGGCGAAGTCTGACCTTAGCAAGCCCAGGCTCAAAACCCATAGGCCTCTCCGCGCAAATCAAAATCGTAGAGTACTATCTGCTCACAGGCTTTATATGGTGTCAGTTTGTTTAAGGCATAGCCGTGAATTCCTAATAAGGAAATGGAAGAAGTAGGCGCCCTGCCCTCATTGGATCATAGGAGGAGACAAGTTCTGCTGAGAAGCGGTTATGCCATCCAAGTTCTTGTGACATGCTCAATTGGCAATTTGCGATGATTCTTGATGAATAACTTCCTTGCAACTTGAGTATGATTCAGACAAAATAAAGAACACCTTTTCTGAAGATTGCAGCAGAGGGAATGCGATGCTTATTGGCATCTAGTTTGCTTTGAAAATTAATTTGTATGATGATCATCCCTGTCCTGACATCCTTTTCATTGCAAAATTACAACCAGCATAGATCCATTTTAACCCTAATCTATTAAGCACTGAGAGGGATCAAAAAGAAATAGAGGCACAAATCTATCGGTGCTTAAAAGATCAGGGTTAAGATGGATATATGCTGGTTTATTTTATTGTTATATATTCTTTTTATTATTACGGTCTGATTTTTTTCATTTTTAAGGACCTCACCCTTTTTTTCAATTTTGTTTATTAGTGTTATGGACATACGTTATATTAAACATCTCATCCAGACTGGGCTGTAGGTGCACCTTGTTACTTTTTTTGCAATAAGATAACAGACCATGGAGCTTTTTAGAGGGAGTAATTTTTAAGGGTACATCAACACCCTTTGTACTAGATTAAGCAAGCAAATCAACTATACCATCGAGTTTGTCACATTTGCCTCGAGGTACACTGTAGTGACACACTGATAAACATGCCATAGTTATTCAGAATTACCATTATTAAGAGTTAAGCAGATGATACTTTTTGTACACTCCCTACTGAACTTGCTAGCTTGCATTTGAATAAAATTGTCCTTCATCATAGAAGCTCTAGATGATCCAAATGCAAAGAAAACTTGGTTCAAGAGAAAGTGATGATAGACTTGGTTTTTAGAGGAAGTGGTGACAGACTTGGTTTGAGAGAAAGCTATCACACACTTCCCCAGATTACTACGCCACCATAAAATCCAGCTTCAATGGTGGTTCTGTATGGGTCTGATCTCATTTAGCTGCTTGAAATGCTTCTAATAATGAACCAAAACCTTCTTGCTTCTTTTACTGTATAAGGTCACCGATCTGTTCTTGGATATAAGTGGTAAATCTTTACTATCTATGTTTTCTCACAATTGTATCTTTCTGCTAGCCTTCATAATGGGAGGGATGCATTCACATATCTAGAGTCCAGTTTCTTAGGATTGGTGCAATTTAACATTAGCTCTATAGTCTATTAAAAGTTACGATAAAATACACTAAATTTTTTGGTTTGGGTTATTGTTTCATTTTTACTTTGAGACCTGAAATCAGTCCACATCACCTGAGATCTCATGCAGCCTGGCTACCTCACGACAAACCTTATTATCTATTCTATTGAATTTTATGGTAGTAAGCATGCTCAACATATTTCAAAGTTGGGGTTTTTGTATGTTAAGCTTGACCAGATAACATCCTTGTGCAACTAGGAGATATCATTGCCCCAGTGGGACTCTTCTCATCGTACATGGTGTCCAACCCCAAATTCCAAGAGCGGGTGGAGGTGGTAGAGGTCCATTGCCGCCTTATCAATTGTGCTTGAATCCACGAGGACACATTGGTGATTACAGCCACTCTACCAGTCTAAGTGAAGTCTGAGGTAGCACCTATTAAGCAGAGTATCATTATGACATTTCCAGAGACAAAAAATAATTTCTATACAAAGTAAATGTGAAAATGGCAAAACTTCCAGGAGAAAGGGGCTGGGAAAAACTGGCCATACAAGGTCGTGGCCTAGTTCCAGGCTACTTTGGCTTTCTTGCAATACCATAAAAGGTATTTGAAAGACTTTAGCCTTCCACATAAGACACAGGCTGAGGCTGACACACCTAAATGGGACAGGCATTGGGAAAGTGCTAGTCGTCTAAGATTGTGGACCAAACATCACATTTTTTTCTGGTTCGAGGGGAGCTTTCCAAATAGCTCTAGTTCCAAAAAGGCAGGTTGAAAGTTTGGACTTGAGTCTCCATGTTTTGTTAAGTTTAATGTCAACGGGGGACTTCCGGCCCAACCATTTGTATGCCTCAATTGACATTAATTTGGAAAAGGGCTTCACATAGTTCCTATTCCAGTCCTTCTGCGAGTTGCATGGGTTTTAACCCCTAACTTAAGAGAGTAAGACTTCTGATTTTGCACCATAATGAAACTGTTTGAATTGTTTAATGTGACCGTGTCTTTTAATTGTTGCCAGAAGTCCAATTTCCTTGCCTCGTAGAAAAATTATCTTGGATCTTCTTGATGCCCCTTTTAATATCCTTAAGCCTGAAAACAGGGGTTGTCTTCCAAAAGTCTTTTATTTCTATGATAATGGGAGACCATTAGAGGGAATGTTCGTTAAGAGAGAGGCTGGATCTGAACTGGTTGCCTTTCCATCAAATGGAAGGCTCAACGACTTCCCAGGCTTTCCTAATGTTGAGAGCTACAAAGGAACCTTTGATCTTAATTAGTGCTACAGTATTTAACTTGTCTTACATGCTAAGACCACTCTAGCTCTATTTTATCATAAGGGATCCTTAAGTGAATGAAGAAAACTGAGGTCCTATGAGGCTGCCAACCAAGGTCTGTCTTTGACCTTGAAATTGGCTCTATGTTTTAATCTTCAAAACTGTCCTTTGCTGTTTTAGGACAGCAAACAGTTTAGTAACTTTCTGCCCATAGTTTTTGTCGGTTAAGTGTTCTTTGAGGTGCCCTTGCAAGTGTTTTCGTAACCCAAAGTTAGCACATGCAATATAACTCAAAACAAGTAACACTTCCTCTAGATCTTAACAACACAAGTAAGCTAATTTACATTCTAAGCATGCATGAAATGAACATAGGTATTTTTGGTCAACATGACCCTGGATAAACCCCCCCGGGGAAAACCAGTTTGGAATGGAAGTATATATAAGTGGTGTCTAAAGCATGAGATACAATAAGTACATGAAACAAATGAACCTGTTACAAAGGCAGCCCCTCTCAAGCTGCTATACAAGTCCAAGAAGGTGAATGCGCCCAAGCATGGTGTGCCCTTCTCCTTTGTTTCTCAATCCCACTCTAGCCTTGCGCCCTTGCTTCTCAAAGCCTTGTAGAAGAAACCCTTGCACACAAATCTGCCCTTGTGTGCTACCTTTCCAACAAGACACTCCAATCAACAATCTGACAAGTAGAAGACCTCCCTGCTAGGTGTGCGCCCTCCTCCAAGCAAGCATGAACACCACAAATAAATGGAAGCCAAAGCCTCCTAGAGCCCTCCATGAAAGGAGGTGCCCTTGCTGCCCTCTTCCTTTGCTTCCATTCCCATCTCCATTGCTCTCCTCTTCCTCTCCAAGTGAACAAAAGAGTGAATGAGCCTCTTTTTGCCCTATGTGCCCCTCTTAAGGAATCATAAGGAAACCTAAAAGATCAATGACTTGGATCACTCCAAGCCATATCTAATCCATGGTTGAGATCTCTCAAAAAGAATCTCAACTCAAAATCCACTTCCGGTTAAGTTTCCACAGTTCACTTTATGTCCCTCAATTCACCCAAGTGACAAATTTCATCCTTTTGACTTAGGAAAATGTCAAAGTGAAATTAAACATAAAGTATAAGGCACAATGGGTCAAATATTTCCCTCTTGTGGTTAGAGACCCACAACCACAAGGGGGCCACTTCTCGAGGTACACCAAAACTCAACACTCCCTCTTACCGAGGAAAATGTTTCTCACCAATCAATCTCGTCACAGCTGTGGACTTCCTTGCCTCCTGGCAAGGCCTAGGTGAGTATGGATGTACCCTTTGTCTCTGATCTGCTTGACCTGTCCTGACACTGATCTTCTCAACCTGCCCTGACACTGATCTGCCGACCCGCCCTGATCTCTAGATGGAAGTCCATCTCCACCTACCTGAGATCACCTAGATCTTGGCATCACACCAAAGATTTCTCTCTCAGCATCTCACCAAAGATCTCTAGGGCTTGGCATCTTACCAAGATCCTTGGTCACTCACCAAGGTCCTATACTCCGGGCATGCAATATGAATCACATCTCTTGGTATTTCACCAAGAGTCTCTAGGTCTTGGCATCTCACCAAGATCCTCAACCTTGGTCTCTTAGCAAGGATTTCTACCTCCTGGCATCTTGCCAACGGTCACTACTCTTGGCATCTCACCAAGAGTCTCTCTCTTGGCATATCACCAAGAGTCTCTCCCTCTTGGCATCTCACCAAGATACTCAACTTGGCCTCTCAGCAAGTGACTTCCACCTGAAGTGGATCCTGAAGCTGATCTGCCCGTCTCCATGGCCAAGTGAGGCTCAAGCTTTTGTGGTGCCCTGCTGCTCCTCCTCATCAATCTCTGATGCTCTGAAGCCCCGGTAACAACCCTCTGTCTTGACAACTCTGAAATTGAAGCTGTCCTGGGTGGACCAATCACCCCTGAAGATGGTGTCCTTGAAAATTGAGTCTGAGCTCCCTTTGAATCAATACTCTGAGTCAGTAGGTCCTCCTCAACTTTGTCTCCCCACCTGACGCTGGATGGTAATTCAACTAACAAATAACTGACGAATGCACACTCTCTTGCAAACTGTGCATCGAACTCCTCCTCCTCGGCTGTCGTTGCCATACCACCTTGCTGCCTCTTCTTCTTCCTCTTGGGACTCTATCCAGCATAGTGCCCCATCTCACCACAAGCAAAGTATCTCACTTTGCTTATGTCCTTCTTCTGTCCACTGTCACTCTCTGGTGGCTGGGTCCCTCCCTTGGGACCCTGTCTTGCACCCTCTCCGATCTTCTTCTTGCCCTTTAACCAAAGAGCAAGATCCTCATCCCCCCCAGGCGTATGCTGCTATCCTGAAGACCTAGAGATGCACCTCAACACCTCCTGTATGAAATCGTCCCAAAGTCTCTCCCAAGTAGGCATGACCTCCTGGGCAACGATGCCTCTTACAAATGAACCCCAAGGTTTGGAAAAGCTGTTCAAAGCTGTTCTCACCAAAAAGTCTGGATCCACAATTTCTCCGACGACTGCTAACTCATCTCTGATCCGAGTGAATCTGCCTAAGTATGATGTGACTGTCTCGAAATCGAGCATTTGAATGCTCCCGAGCTTCTCCTGCAGAATCATCTTCCAGTTCTGGTTGGGACTTTGGTAAAACTTGCACAAGGATGCCCACATCTCAAATGCATAGTCTTTACCAGTTAGATGGGGAATGATGTGGTCCCTCACTGCATCACAAATAGTCCTCTTCGCCTGGATGTTATCCTTCCTGAAATCTGCATCCAACAATGGTGATGGAGCAGGTGCAGGAGGAATCACCACGAGAGCTTGAACTATATCCCATAGTTCAAGGTCCTCTAAGACGAACGTGGTCCTGGTCTTCCAAGGGGACCAGTTGCTAGCTCCGTCTAGCCTATCCTCTGTCCTCATCTGGGACACCGACATGGCTTTCCACTAAAAACTCAACACTGAAGCTCACACTAACACTCACACTGATGCGAAAACTGCAAAAGAACTCAGCCTCACCACTTGACACACAAGCGGAAGTAAGGCTGTCCAAACGTGTCCACAAAACAGTTGCCCAACTGTCCAACAAATGTGCTCACAAGCTGTCCACTAACTCTGCCAACAAGCTGTTCAAAATCTGCCCACAAGATGCTCTAGAAATCAACAAAACTTCGCCAACAAGGCTCTGATACCATGAAGAAAACTGAGGTCCTATGAGGCTGCCAACTAAGGTCTGTCTTTGACCTTGAAATTGGCTCTAAGTTTCAATCTTCAAAACCGTCTTTTGCTGTTTTAGGACAGCAAACAGTTTAGTAACTTTCTGCCCATAGTTTTTGTCGATTAAGTGTTCTTTGAGGTGCCCTTGCAAGTGTTTTCGTAACCCAAAGTTAGCACATGCAATATAACTCAAAACAAGTAACACTTCCTCTAAATCTTAACAACACAAGTAAGCTGATCTACACTCTAAGCATGCATGAAATGAACATAGGTATTTTTGGTCAACATGAACTTGGATAAAACCCCCCTGGGGAAAACCAGTTTGGAATGGAAATATATATAAGTGGTGTCTAAATCATGAGATACAACAAGTACATGAAACAAATGAACTTGTTACAAAGGCAGCCCCTCTCAAGCTGCTATACAAAGTCCAAGAAGGTGAATGCACCCGAGCATGGTGCGCCCTTCTCCTTTGTTTCTCAATCCCACTCTAGCCTTGCGCCCTTGCTGCTCAAAGCCTTGTAGAAGAAACCCTTGCACACAAATCTGCCCTTGTGTGCTACCTCTCCAACAAGACACTCCAATCAACAATCTGAAAAGTAGAAGACCTCCCTGCTAGGTGTGCGCCCTCCTCCTATAGTGTTCCCTCCTCCAAGCAAGCATGAACACCACAAATAAATGGAMGCCAAAGYCTYCTAGAGCCCTCCATGAAAGGAGGCACCCTTTTTGCCCTCTTTCCTTGCTTCCATTCCCATCTCCATTGCTCTCCTCTTCCTCTCCAAGTGAACAAAAGAGTGAATGAGCCTCCTTTTGCCCTATGTGCCCCTCTTAAGGAATCATAAGAAAACCTAAAAGATCAATGGCTAGGATCACTCCAAGCCATATCTAATCCATGGTTGAGATCTCTCAAAAAGAATCTCAACTCAAAACCCACTTTGGGTTAAGTTTCCATAGTTCACTTTATGTCCTTCAATTCTCTCACAAAGTGAATTAATAGTCTCTTTTCACTCAAGTGACAAATTTCACCCTTTTGACTTAGGAAAATGTCAAAGTGAAATTAGACATAAAGTATAAGGCACAATGGATCAAATATTTCCCTCTTGTGGTTAGACATTTACAACCACAAGGGGACCACTTCCCGAGGTACACCAAGACTCAACAGTGAATACAGTTCCTTGGTAGGGCTTTCCAATGTTAGAGAATCACTTTCTTAACATTGAATTACATTATACCAAATCACTGAAGCATAATCACTTATAAGTTATAAATAACGAGAGCACATGAAAATACGAAAATAAAATGAGCATGAGAGCAAGACCATAAGAAAGCATTCACAAAGAGACACCAAGATAAGTGGGCACAATCCTGTACCCTAGAGCTCACTAACTTTCTACTTGTGCGTTTTATCCCTCCAACTTACTCATTGGATCATAGTTAGTGTGTTGTATTTACTATTTATAGTAGTGGGTTGGAGCAGATTATTTTTGATACATTACACATTGGAGTTGGGACAGATAGTCGAGGGCCCACCCACATAAAGAGGTGCTGTAGGGACAGATAAACATCAACCCTCTTTCACACTCCTTTAATTTTTATTGGGGAATAATCATAGTGAGGATGGGAGTTACTAGAAGTCTACAACACTCCCCTTCAGTGACAACGCTCTCTGGAATTTGTCTCTACCATCAACTCATGACAGACTCCAGAGCAGTCATATTAAACTAGAGAAAACCATGCCAATCCTCTTTGAATTTTTCAGGTTTAAATTTTTTAACTTACCATAGAGAAATCAATGCCAATCTTTTCGCAGATTTGTCAGGTAGAAGAGTATAACTATTAACAACTCCCTATGGAGCAATCAATGCCAATCCCCATTTGATTTTCAGGCACAAGAACATGATGACAACAGAGATCAGTGGCCCGAGAGAAATAACTTGGTTGCAGCCACATAATATTCATCATAATCAGCATCATTATCACTAAAGATATCATCATCGCTGGAAATATCATCTATTTGTCTTACCTGTGTGTAGCTTGTACTGTGTTCTAGCTACAGCACCCTTCCTCTTCAAGCAGAGTTCCATACAGCAGCACGACCTCCTTCAGCATTTCTGTACAGCATTAATGAAGGCACACTAGCATTTATGGAGGAGAGAGAGAGATAGGGGGCGCATGCATGCACCATCCTCAGTTCAGCTCCAGTTTTTTATACTTCTTCGTTATTCAGCAGTGCAGTTCTAAATCTGTTTTTGCTTTATTTAGTTTTGGATGCAAGATTAGAGGGCACAGTTCCCTAAGTTAGTAGAGGTGCTCATGCATGTGGATTTGAAGCTTAGTTAAGGGCACAGCTCTCTAGGAGAATGCATGGTTTCATGCCTCAGCCTACATATAGTAGAGGGGCACCTGCTTTGGCTCTGTTATCCATGCAAGGAAGGTGCACCAGGGTTAGGAGTTATACTCACAGTAAAGGGGCTGTTGTGCATGCGTCCAGATTCATTGTACCTGCCCTTCAAGTTTTGAGCTGTAGCATTTAACTTTCTGTTTAAAGAGAATCTCCGTGATGTTGTTTTGAGTGTTTGATGTTTTAATTATCAGCAGTCTGTGTTTGTAGGTCAAAGTACTCTATAGCAGAAATTTTGGTTGGTGTTTTCAGTTTTAACAATCTATAGTTTTAGGTTAGATTCTAGAGTGCAGAATCTGCTCACCATGGTCTGATTTGACATGGTATCAGAGTCTATTTGTCAAAACCTTCCAGGAATCCGTGTATGGATAGTAGGGCTGCTACCTGTGATAGGGAGTTGTTGGGAGGTTTCAGGGGTGAGATGCTTGAGATCTGTGCTTGAGAATAGCACTGTGGACCTGTGATAGGTTGTCTTTAGGTTGCTGATCTGTTTTGTCTGGGAGAGTGTTCCAGGAGTAGCAGTATGACTACGTTCAATGTCAAATACGAAGACAGATTGGAAGGTCCCTCTACTTTGTCATGTGGAAGTGTCGGTTACAGATGCTGTTGGAGGACCAACAATCCCCAAGAACGACCAACGATCCATCCATATCCAATTTTATGTTTCTTTTGTTGCTAGTTTTGCCCATAATTTTTCTTTGCAAAGTTTTGATGGTGATATGACAGTCGTTGAACATAAGAATTCTGAAAATGCTGAACCATGAGAGGTTGTTCAACAAATGAAGAGCATTGTAGGAGACATATCTCAAAAGATCCAACTTGATCGATATAGCTGGAACTTTTTAGTTTAGATAGTATGTAAGCATTCCTAAGCCACACCGATAGCCTCACGAATCTACCTCTAATTTAAGAAACCAAACTACTCTTCTGAAATGGATTAAAGAAAACAAGCATTCTTCCAACCGATCCGATAGAGCATCCTCATTGACTGTGGGAGACAAGAGTTCCTTGTTCTCTACCTCAGTATGCGTTCTAGGTGGATTTGATATAGTCGAAATGGGATTTGAGGTAGCTAATATTTTAGAGAAGGGAATTGGGTCTCCCTGAGATAAGATTTCATACCTATTCGCTTGAGAGATCGTGCTTCCTCCCTTGGTGCACCCTGGAGACTTTTGTGCTTGACCTAAGAAATTTTCAGGTAGAGGCTGCATGACTGCATGTTTGGAGCTAGAAGGGACCGATAGGCCTGGAGTTGAGGGGGCCAGCTTGGGGAGTGATGAGGAGGTTGCCTGTTTAACATTCATCTTTTTCTTGACGGTGTGCCATTGGTCTTCCTTATCTAGGATTGATTGTGTAGCTTGGATGTTTTTCTTGCAGTTCTTCGCAAGGTGACTATATTCATGACAGATCTTGCATTTGAAGGGCAATTGCTCATAGTCCAGGGGGTGGATGTGCTTCTAGTTGTCCAGGGTCAACACAATTGCTTCTGGAGGTCTTTTTCAAGATCCACCTCCATGCAAATTCTCGCACATGCGAACATACCATCCTTGGGTTCAATTTGTCTACGTAGCGGCCCATGGTGTCACCAATGCTTTGCGTTGTGTCTTCATTTGGACCATGAAGAGGGAGGTGCGTGAGATGAACCAGACTAGGACAGCTGAGGGAACATCATGTTCAGGACAGGGATAATTTTAAGGATCAAAATTTATCTCAGAATGTAGAAACCTTGGCGAATCTTACTAGTCCTTAATATGCAAACTATAAAATGTTTGGTGATATTTTTGTAAAAATATTCAAATTTTTAAGGATTTTATATATTTTCTATAAAATTTGGGCTATTTTTAAGGTAAAATAATTTTATTCTATAGAATTTGGGCGAATTATTTTTAGAAAAAATGGGAATTGGTGAATCTTTTTTTTGGAAAAAGCATGGAAAATTAGACCATGGGCGATATATAGCCCCTAAAATTTTCCCTCGTTCAGGATTAAAATCTGGTGTACATCAATTTAAATACATTCCTTTGGTTTCGAAGAAGCATGGGCTGTTTCTGAATATGAGATCCCTATCTTCTTTGGCTTCAAACAGAAAAGCATAGAAACCACTGCCACAGAAGTAATGGGTCAGCTTTCCTTTGATCAAAACTTGCTAGTTTCTCTGAACCCAGTTTGCCTTAGATTTGGGTGATGGCCATATTCCAGTAAACTCTCCAATCAGGCCATGATCCRCCAGAGCCAAGGCCATATACTGTGAGGAGGAGGAAGGCAAGGGGACTTCAGGAATGCTCTCTAATTTCTTCACAAACTGTGAAGACTTGGGTTTTGGGGCCTTTCCTAATGCTGAGACCAGCACTCGAAAGGTAAGGTCTTCTAGATCTGGAGGGGGGAGGTGACCCCCTACAGGATCAGGGTCCATGGCTGAACCCTGGGCTGAAACAAAAAGCAGAGGATGTGCTCATTCAGGCGTCACGATTCGATGACCAATTGGCATTGTTTGACTTTCTATATTTATGTTGCATGTCGAAGTGGTTGGTATTAGTATAGTAGGTGGTTTTGGTGTGTAACCAACCCAGTTTTGAACTTTGCTTATGCTTGTGGTGGTTGTGATGATGGTCCATTTTTTTGTATAAATTGCCTATGTACATGTACTGCACATATTAATAGTCAAAGGAAGCATTT
>JASDQU010508754.1:61934-74608 GCA_032191745.1 Picea mariana | reverse complement strand
TGTGGATCGTTGGTTCATTCATGGAAATCCCATCTATGAAAAAATGAATGAGAACTTGATGGAGGAAAATTTGAATGTGCATTTTCCACTTTCAATCAACATTGGGAGCCATTCCATGGTGCATGAAGAAGACATTGCAAGCCCTATTTCCTTGAGTCTTGGGCAGCCAAAAGATGTTGAGGTATGCTAATATGCGATGCACTTGCTCTTGTTGATCAACATCCTTGTCTTCTCATCGATTGGGGGGGGGATTCCTTGGAGCATAAGGAGCTTTTTCATAACATTACATCTACAGAAATTTTCCAGCCATTGATGTTTTCGGATGGTACCCAATGCATTTATGAAAAATCAGCAAGGAAATGTGTTTTTGGGGTTTCAATATGTTTGGGACAGTAGCATGCTCAATCCTTGGTGTATTGAAAAAAATTTCAGCCTCCCAAAGGAGGGCATCAAGCCTTAGATCATGAGCTGATTTATTATTTCAGTATGATTTTTTGTGTCATACTTCATGTGCATGTTTGATAGAGGGAAGCATAGAAGGGCAGCATATTTTATGCAGGTTGATAATGGAGCCACCTTTGAAACCCTTTTTGTTGGGGGGTATGACATGTGATTTTCATGGCAGCAAAAGAGGATGCATGTCGGAGCATGTACATCAGCTTTTGGAGAGACATATGGTGGCCCATGGAGGTGACTCATGGCTTGATGATGGATTTCCATATTCACATGCTAAAGGTTATATTATCCCTATCCAATAGTGGATGGATCAAGCATGTAGTGGCACATGCTTACCTTTGAATGATTGTAATGTTTACTTCCATCTTTAGGAGCTCCCTTCAGTTGCCAGACATGTAGTAATGGAGATTCGCACATATGCCTACTAGGATATTTGACATAGCCTTGTTTTGGTTTGTTGCCAAACACAAAGGGAGATCACATATCGTTGATGAGATAATATGACGGTTGCATTGCCTCTTTGATTTTACCTGGCATTTGCATTTTCCTGTTGTAGAGTAGGGTAGGAAGAATAAGTTCGATTGTTTGTGAGAAATAAGTTTCATTTATGTTATGTTCCCTTTGGCAATTTGGCTCAGCCTTACACCTAGTTTGTAAAGTTATTTTTTCAAAAAACTGTGTAAATTGAACAAGAACATTTTGGATTGTATGTTGGGGGTGACAGAGATGTGAAGTTTTGAATCCATCACATCACCTGTTTCCAACCATTTTGTCTTCTTGGCAGACACATCATGCACATCAACGGCCCTTAGAGATTTTGATTTGCACCATGTGGGAGTGTGCAGTATCCATATGAAACTAGTTGTTATTGCTTGAAAATGCAAGTTCAATTTGAATTTTCAAGGGCATTCTTTTCAACAGCAATACATCATCATATATGAACTTTGGAGCATGATATGAGTCATTTGAGAGGTGGTGATAAAGATCCATCTTGTTGCCTTGTGTTTTACATGTTGAGGGATATTCACATATTTTGAGCAATGTTACATTTATCGTTATCAGGAATTTATCGCCAGGGGTCCGGAATATAACTTATTGGCAATATAGGGAAAAATATCGGAAATTATCGGGAAACTTCAAAAAAATACAAACACATCAACATCAAACAAACACATTGTTACTTAAATATGAAGATAAAACCAATATATAAGATGTATAAGTATTAAGATGTCAAGTGGTACATCATACATCGATACTGAAATATGATATCTGTCCTGAGTGATAAGTCCTGACAGGATAATACAAAATCACATCAAAACAAAAATAAATGTATCTCATGAGATGAATCACGGCAATGAAAACAGTGGATTTCCCTTGGTTTGCTTAATGGAAAAAGGTCACAGTATCCTCAGAACTCAATCCCCTAACTCACTTTTGCAAACTGAGGGTTAAAAGACCAAGAATCTGGTTATAAGGTGACATTGATGCAAACAGGGAGATAATTTCCATATTATCACAATAATTATTGAAATTATCGCGATAATTTCAAAAACAGAATTTATCGTGATAAATGCTGGCAATATTATCGCGATAAGTGTAACACTGATTTTGAGGCATGTTTTGTTGTTGAGTTCACATATATGGAGGCAAGGTTGCACATGTAGCAGACATTCACCTTTTGGTGCACTTATCTACATAATCTCATGCATATTTCTCCATTGGAAGGTGTCTTTGGGCTGTCTTCATGGTTTTCAAGACAAAAGTTACATATTTGAAAGCATTTCTCACCACTTGGGTTCATCTCTCATGAGTCATCACACAAGGCATTTCTACATATGTTGAGGCATGACTCATCATTCTTGTGGGCTTTGGGCATCATCTACAAGGAAACAAAAAGGTTTCTAGAGAATGCCCCTCATGAAGATCGACATGTGTCACCTAGAAATCCTCTCACAATGGTCAAAGACTCTTCAGCAAAGGAATGCCCATCATTTGGGGGATATATGGGGGTTTCATGCAATAATCAAGGGTCATATGTACAAAAGAAGAGGAACGCCATTTGTGAGCACTCCATTTAGAAACATCTAGAACAACTTCTTTGTGTCCTCTTTCCAAAGAATTGCAGATATCTTTCAACAAAGTGCCAAATTGTTGCCAAACCAATGCCAATAGATGCAAAGTGGCTGCATCATTTCCAATTTGTGGTCATTATAGAGATTCTGATAAATCTTGAGGGATTTATGGTGATTTCAAATCTGCTGCCTCAAAACCCTAGCCACATTAGACCATTTCCAATGGAGCGCTCCACCTTTTCTTGATTTTTTTTGCTATTTTGGAAAGAGAAAGCTACTACATGGTCATCTTTGGAGAGCACCCAAACTAGGAACGTGACACATGGCAACAAAGACTAAATCAAGGCCTATTTTGTTCATCTTTTCACCCTTAATGAGGCTCGAAAGTGCACTTCTAGGTTGCTCCTACCTAGCAACATTTTTAGGGAGCGCACTCCCAGGGATTTTGGAGCACTAAATGCCTCTATGGGAAGCMCACTAGGAGCAGTTATTTTAGGACACTCCCAAAGCGCTCCTAAGGCACTCCCTAGATTTTTAAAAACGCTCCCTGAGCACTCTTGGAAAAAAGTGACTAGCTCCCTACAATCTAGCAATTTTTTGGGGGGGGGTTAGCTTGTGGGGACCATGGCAAGGGAAAAAAACTCTTCCCTGGGGTTTATTGATGGATTAAAGCACTCTTTCACTCCATTTTCTCTCATTCTATCATTCATTTCACTCATCTTTGCTAAGGTTTTGAGTGTGCTTACTAGTCGTTGAGAATCATATTTGTGAGAGCTTGGAAGGAAGATTGTAGGCTTCCATAGCTACTTTCAACCGCTATTGGAGAGTTGAGGAGGTAGGATCTAAGCCCATTCTTGCTTTTTTTTTTCCATATGTTGTAACCTTGTGTATTTTCTATGTTGAATGTTCTCTTCTCCTACTCTCTCATGTTGAATTTTAATGCTTAGCTCAAGCACATGTAGTTTCTTTTCAATTTAGCATGAACTTGAACCATAAACAATGCAGCAACACAAAATACAATAGCTACAGTAAACCAATATCACAAGAAGAATAACCATGCACAAGACACAAGAAGTTATCCTGGGAAAACCCTTCTCAAACAAGGGAAAAACCCAGCAATTCTTTGCTATAGAGTCAAGAGAAGATCACCCTTACACCACAAACCCTAGTGCACACAAGAGGGTGCTCTATGACCAAGAAAGAATGGCACARGAAAAGATGTGCACTAAATTTCAGCTCACCAAGTATGCRTTGTGAGAGAATGATATATGTTTCTCAATGGGGATGTATCTCTCTAATATATACATGACCCAACTCATCAATTAGATGTGTCTTTTGGCACAATARGGCCGATTTGTACAACTTAATAATATAATTAATCTTTTACACAATATTAATTATCTTTACACAGTAGRGCCGACTTATACCCTTCACAACACAAATTAGGGTTTTACAATAGTCTTACTCTTTGACAATATAGCAAGGGATCTCACACATCCTCTAGTGCTCTGCCACAAGGGACAYGTCCAACTRTGCTCAGCCACAAGGACGTCACTCTCAAACAGATCAACTCAACTAAATCCATAGGAGTGCGAACTGGAGAGTCATCTCAAGTCGACTCAACTAAGTCCATARGAGTCAAACAAGAGACCATCTCAAGTCATCTCAACTCAGTCYAGAGGAGCACGACAARAGACCAACACACRTCATCTCAACTCAGTCCAAAGGAGTATGATACACCTATCTTATAGGCGTTCTCACACAGATCATCTCAACTCAATCCAGAGGAGTACGATCTGGAGAATGTCTCATGAAGCTGCAATCATCAACATCTCATTCCCTCTTCATTATATTCCAAGTAGCAAGTTATTCTAAAGAAGCATGACAGGTATGTGGTTTATCATAATAGTTCCATTTTTTTTTATTTTGATGGTGTTGTTGGGAAACTAAAATACCAATGATGAGGAAGTAGGTAGTAGCCCATACCATAGAAAGAAGGAAGAAATGGAAGGGGATGAAGGGGGTAATGAAGCTGACAATGATGATGGAAATAAACCTAAATAGAGTAGTTAAACACCCTTGTGAAAGTATGTGACAAGGCATGAGGGAGGGAAAGGGGATAGAACCACTAAATTAACATGCCCCCACTGTAACACAACTTACATAGGTTCATATACCCATGTGAAGGTTCATATACCCGTGTGAGGAAGCATCTCTGTGGAGTTACGGCAAGTGATGAAAAGAAGAGTAAGGCGTTAGGAGTCAAAAGTTGCAATAAAATGACAACAAAATATAGAAAAAATACATCAGGGAAGACGAAGAAGCACAAAACAAATCCAAAAAATCAAATGTTCGAGTCTAAGACCTCATATAGAATGTTCGGTGGTCCATCCCCGTTCCCCCATGGTAGTAGATCCTCGCCCATGTATTTTGGGTGTAGAACAATAGGATAATTTGAATGTTCAACTTCATACCTTAGCATATGCTCTTACACCTATTCTCCATCTTGGTTGGAACAACCAACACATGGGGGTGGGGTTAGGAGAAAACCACATACACATCCAAAGGTATCTATTGGGTATATGCTTGCATTAGACAAGTTGGTCCCTAATGATGAGTGTGCTCAAGTACGAAGTGAATTCAACAAGTACAACAACGAACATGGAGTCTTTGCTAATCAACACGCGTGACGCAACTAAAGATTGAGATAGGTTAAATCATATCAAATGGTGGAATGACACTTCTACCACACATCTGCATAAATTGGTGATGAGGGTGCTTTCATAGGTTGTGAGCACTTCTTCTATAGAGGGATGTTGAAGCACCTACAGCTTCATCCACAACGTGAAGAGAAACAATTGAAATGCAAATCGGGCAAAAACCTTGGTTTATGTGCACTACAACTTGAGGTTTTTGTCCCAATATTGTGAGGCAGTGAAGTGATGAAACATATTAGACTTGGGACAAAAATCCTAAGGAGGCTAATTTAAACAATGGAGCCATAGCTTTAGTGCGCCTAGTGGATGAACTTTTTGTTGATGGGACTTGTTACCACCCAAATTGTACTTAATGATAAAATCCCTAATCCACAAGGTACAACTCAAGGGGAAATTGTTCTGACGGTCACCACTGTCATCTTAGTAACCTATCCTCTTCACTTTAGGCCGACACTCCTCTGGCTCAAGGGGGGTATCCCTAGTAGGATTACTAAGGCCAAGAAATGGAGCACAAGGTGAAGTTGAGAGTAGCCTAGATCACAGGAAAAGAAAATAGAAGTTTCTCGTGGAAAGAGGAAAGCTTAGTAGATTGTAGAATTATTTGTCTTTTTTTATTTAGAATCTAGTTTCTAGAACTTGTGCTTTGTGCTTTGTCTCTATTATGGCCTATTTTGTAAACATCATATGATAGTTTAAGTTTGAACTTTGAACCTACCTTTGAATTGTTGAATGAATATTACAGACTCTTTGGTCATGAATATGATATTACAAATTAAATTAGCGATACCTCCAGTAATGACTAAATCATCAACATATAGTGCAACAATTAAAGTATCATCATATGATGTTCTACTTGATACTTTAATTGTTGCACTATATGTTGATGATTTAGTCATTACTGGAGGTATCGCTAATTTAATTTTACGTTTGAAGAAATAGTTAGCAAATACATTTGAAATGACCAGTCGAGAGTGAAGTTGACTAAAGAGTGTGAGTCTTAGAAAATTGATGCTACTCTCTCTCGATAGCTTGATAGCTTCTTTTATTTAATTCATAGTGGGCCTAATATTTCCTTTGCTATTAGTGTGGTCTCTAGGTTCATGTAGGATCCAAAGGGTGGCTACTTAAATGTTGCAAAATGGATTGTTCGCTATATCTAGGATAATATTCAACTTGGTATTAAGTATTGCAGTGAGAATATGAACTAGTTAGTCAAGTATACCAACTCGGATTGGGTTGGGGATGGAGATAACATGAAGTTGACTTCTAGCTATGTGTTTCATCATGGATTTGGACCCATAGTTTGGTCTTGTAAAAAGCAGAAAATAGTTTCCCTTTTGACCATCGAGGTTGAATATAGAGGTATAATCAAAGTTGGCACAAAAGCAATGTGGATTCGCAACTTAATGGGTGAGTTTGGATTTCCCTTTGAGGAGTTGACACTAGTGTAATGTGACAATCAAAGTGCAATTCAAGTAGTTGAGAATCTTGTTGCTCATAGCAAGATGAAGCAAGTGGAGGTTCATGTTCATTATTTGAGACTGTTGGTACAAGAAGAGCTATTGTGTCTCTTGTATATTGCAAAACAATTGATTAGATTGCTAATATCTTTACAAAGCCATTAACAGAATCTAAGTTTGTGCAACTTCAATCTATGCTTTGTGCTTCAAAAGGCTACAATTATGGGCGGGTGTACATAGCTAATTTCACCTCCTGAATCTCCAAAGAGTTGTGTTGACGAGAGGGTCTTGGAACCAGTGTTATCGAAACTGAATTGGTTGCCAAAACTGATCAGTCCGATCTGATCCTTCAGTCCAAATCAAGCCCTCAACAAGAAAAGGTCGATTCCGTACAAAACCAACTTTATTTTCCTAAACCAACCAGTTTCATATTGCATCATATACTATATAGATGGTGTCTAGAGCTAGTAAACCCCCCAAAAAATACAAATAAAAACAATAAAATCCGATGTTTTCATCGCCATTAGTCAAGCTATTGTGGAGTGGGGATTGACTCACTAATACCTTGGGGAATCAATAGAAATTGGACAAAACGGGCTTAGAATGTCGCTTGAACAACAGTCTTAGAAGACGAAAAACCCTGGAATATCATCTTTGTTTATGTATTTTGGTTCAGATATGGATTGCACTCAATGCTATTTTGGTTACACACACCCTCATTTGCTATATACATGAGAAAACTTTGTATATTTGTGTCTAATGGTTTGGATTCACATAGATGTACATGAATATATATATATATATATATATATATATATATCAAAATTTGAATATTTTATGCATTTTTTGGTAGACTGGTTTTTGTTTCCGGTTNGTTTATGTATTTTGGTTCAGATATGGATTGCACTCAATGCTATTTTGGTTACACACACCCTCATTTGCTATATACATGAGAAAACTTTGTATATTTGTGTCTAATGGTTTGGATTCACATAGATGTACATGAATATATATATATATATATATATATATATATATATATCAAAATTTGAATATTTTATGCATTTTTTGGTAGACTGGTTTTTGTTTCCGGTTTTTTATTGGTTCCAATGAGATTCCTATTTTTGGGGTCGACCAGCTCAGTCACAGGTCTGGTTCTAACCTCATTGGTTGGAACAACAAGTTCATCTCACCTCTAGATCTTCCGGAGATAGTCAGTCGACTTGGGAGTCAATTAGAGGAGTTGAATAGTTGGTCAAGTCAACCGAGGCAGTTGATTGGTGTGTGGGTCAAGGCAAAAAATAAGATCTTAGGCACTCCCTAGGCAATCAAAGTTGACTATGTCTTCCACAATTTAAGGGAAGTTTATTATACTTTGGCCATATATAGATGATCCTATAGATAGGTCTATAGTGAGAAAATTAAGTGTAATCAAGGGTGGTGATACAAAGTTTTTTCTTCTATATTTTGAGTTATGCTCACTCGTAGTGCAATATTGTAACAGTGTCTTTAGACACCACCTCTTCTTGGAATTCATAACTCTTCACTCCTGCAATTCTGTAATTCCCTAGTTCTCCATCAGCTAAGTGCATGACGCAACTCAAATACAAAAAAAAACTGCCGACGGAGCTTTTGGTTCATTGCTCAGGTGAACAAAGTGTTAATTCGTCCACCAAAGTTTTGTTCTTGTTGTCGTCTACCCCACCCAAATGTCATGTTAAAAAGCGATGGGGTCAAGTGCATGTCCCAAGCAAATTTGGTAGAATAGATACCCCCTTGAGGGATGCATCTAAGTCGAAGGAAGTTCGCGTTATGCAGTTGCCAGTGCAGCTTCTGGGGACATGTTTTTGGGAGTAACTTCCAACAAAAACAAATAAACATACATACATACATACAATATATATATATATATATATATATAAACCAATGAAAAAAAATGTTTTACTACTGCCCATAAAAACCCAAACTTACCTCATTTTACACTCATCCCTTACATTTGGAGACTTTGCTGACTATACCCTACTTGTTGTTGGAGACTTGTGCACATGATTTGGAGCCAATTTCAGAGGGGAATTGATTTTCTTATTGTCTACCTGTCAGTGGGCCTTCCTGAAGTTGAATACAAGCTATTTGCTTGGAGATTGAAGAGTGTATTCACAGATTTTTGTGCCTCAATGTTTATGTCATTATGAAAGACTATCAAAACTGAAACTGATGTATCTCAGAACTTGTATGTTTATGTATCTGAATGTGACCTTGCCTATTTGCGCCCTTACATGCAATAGAAATCAGCAAACTTGTGTATTTAGCCCCTAATTATTCGTAATTTACTAATTCCATTGCCATGCATGAATATTTATTTTTTCAATTAAATTATGAATGTTTTCTGTATTTCTTGTTTTTCGAAGTTATCTCTGAGTTTTGCGACGGAGTCAACTCCAAGTCAAAGGGCTCGTCAAGTCCGATCCAATTCCAAAGTCGTACAATTTTGGGTTGAAGGCTACTGGCTGTTTATAGACACCCTGCTGATAATTTTGTACATTTGTCACTAGCAGAGGTGAAGTACAGTACCTACATAACAATACCTGAGCATATTTTCAATTTATGTAAAAATGGATGAGAATGAGCTAAATGATTTAGTCCATGTCAACTTTGTCATAAGCTGTGTTGTAACACTATCAATATTTGTACAAGAATACATTGGTAGTTATTTTAAATTTACTGATTTTACTTCGTATTAGAACATCTCAACTAAAGTATTCTACAATGTAACTAATTGTATTTCTATTCTTCTTAGTTTCTACAGGTTCTAGAGTGGCCCATGGAGCATATGAACAGAAGCCATTGGTAACCCCTTAGATTACTCGGCACTTTCTTGACACATCAACATTAGAGTACTACAGAAAAAGCAATGCATAAGAAGCTCTTAGTAACATAGATACCATGTCCAACACAATAACAAGGTAAATGGCAATGTGAATTCATATTATCTAGTTTTTAGACACATAAGAAGAACCCAGCACACTATTGCCCATCTTTTCCAAAAACAAGTTGGCATATTGGAATTTGGAATTGTACCATTACTCAAAAATGGAAATAGCTCCGTTCTGGTTGAAACACAATTCTTTATATATTGATTACTGAATAGCTACTTGAACATTTATAGATCTTTGAATACCATAAATTATTGAGGTTGTTCAAGAAAATTTGCAAACTGCATGAGATATCTAACACAACAACCATACTGTAAACAGCTTACCCAATGAGATTGCAATAATGCCTCTCATGTAGTACTGGGAAGTGTAAAGAAAATCTAACATATCCTTCTCTTGCTCATCTGAGAATCCTGCCTTTGTTTTAAATAGGACGATATGCTCCACAACTTTTCTGCCAGCAATTAAAAGTGCCCTCAGCAACAGATACATCAAATTTCCAAAAACTAAACTTACCGAACAGATAAAGGCATAAATTATATCAGCACTCATTTAGACCAAATACAATAACCATGTTAATCTGAATGCTTCTCAGGGGAAACAAACAGCTCTTGCAGTTTGTGACATCTTTGCAATCAATTCTATTACAAACAATGTATGTATGTATGTATGTACGTATGTATAAGACCAGATGTGTCTTGAATGAAAAGATGATGTTGAAGAGTCAAAGTTGCAAGGCATCCGCTGTAACTCTTGAAGGTGAAGAATGGAACTCAAACTTACAGTACTACTAATCTATTTGCAAGTATCACACACACATTTAACTTGCATTACTTCTTCCAAAATGCTTTATTGTATGTTAATGCTTGAAACTGGAATGGTTCCAAGGTAACTGGAGAATGTACACTGTCACCTCGTACAATCTCTCTGCACTTCGGGTTAGTGCTTGCTAATCATGAAGGAATCCCTATGCAACTTGTAAAGATCAAAAAATGCTGCTAAACTGCAATACGTGCTCACTGTAATTCAAAATATCAGACCTGTAATCCACATTAAAAACACACTAAACAGCAAAGCCAAACACAGATTTATGCATAAGGATGATTTTCTGCCTTGGGAAACATGTAAATCTGCTGTCAGACCATGAAAATCTGCTCTTAAAAGTGCCGATCTGCGTGCAGAAATATATAAACCAGCAAATATAAATATCAATATAACAACTTCAGTGCCTTGAAGCCTATGAGTATGGAATTTAGAAAATTGACTAAGAGGGAGAAAATCCCGATGTTACTAATTCAGCAGATTTAAGTAATGCAAGAGACACAATAAATCAATGAGATATACTCGCCGAATAGGTGTTACCTTTATTTCCAAAGCTGTAAGTACAAAGTTTGGGGGAATAATAGCATCAAGTACAAAAACTCCAGGGGGCATCCAACCTCTTCTAAAGCACCTTCTCACATTTGTGTTCAGGGATGAATTCATGTGAAACAAGTGTAAACAACCTCTACCTCTCACTGAACACTATGCCTCTCACACTCACTCCAATTGGAAAGAGGGGTATGAAGAGAAAAGACTCAAGCAAAATCACTACTAAATAAAATTGAACCCTTCTTCACCCGACTCCTACTTTTATAGAATAGGCATTGGAGTGCACAAAAATATCCTTAGCTATCAATAGAAGTAAATGATACAACCTTCCAATGATAACTCCTCCAAAGAGGGCATAGGAGGTAAAGAAGGCTAATACAATATCATAATCCCAATCTAAGTCAAGTAAACTCTCCTCCAAGACATGCACTCCAACCTCTGCTGAAAATAGGCTAAGTCAAAAGAGGTAAATCCTCCAAAGAACTCTCTCCAAGACTATGAACTCCTCCTATATGAAAATAGTAGGCATGGGAGGGGAAAATCACCCACAAAAACTCCCACCATACTATAATTATCCTCCTCAAAAGGGTGAGCTCCATATCTGGGAAAAAAGGGAAGTTTGCAAGTAGGTAAACCACCAAGAACTCTCCTTTTTACGCCAAAATAGTAATGCACAACACCCAACAAGTCACATGAAAGCTCCTCAAGTATAGCGCTCCTTCACCGGACCAGAATAGTAGAGAACAAAGTCCAAATCTCACTCCAACCATCCACCTCTAAAAATAGCAGGTATCAAAATGTAACTAATCCCTGAAAACTAAAAAGCGCTCAGAATGGCCTCAAATTTTGCATTGATACTCCACACCATACTAGGCACTCAAAAGGATAATCAACCTGCCTGAAATATCATCCACTTGCTAAAAATAGACTGTCCAAAAATTATGGTCGTGAATTTTGTTATCCCCTACCCTAGGGATAACTAAGGAGATCATATCTCGAGGCCCACAAGTCCTAGACATGGAGTGTCGAGAGCCGGATGACTTGAGCATGGCCCCAGAAGGCCCTTCTTTTCTTCAGTGCAACCCATTCATCAGCAGCAACAGTATCCATCCCACCAGCCTAGTCCTGAAGTAGCAGTAAGTCTTGCTCCATGAGGTAATGAGTCTAGGTATCATGGTATGTGTCACTCTAATTATTGAAGCTCTTGAATATATTGCATTAAATTCTCCTTCATTTCATAACGTTTGCTTGGAAATTATGTTCTTTAACTCGTTCACACCTGGAAGAGTGACATGTTGACCTAGTAAGTTGACCTCCCTTTAGGAGGGGTTGCCACTGGGTGGGTTTGTGAAAGGTCATCGTCCATTCCCTTCATACTTACTACTTTTCATCTTTATTCCTCTCATTTTCCCCCTACCTTTGTTCGGGCATTGGGATTTGCCACACTAGGAAGGGTTGTACCTTGCCTTGTGGGAAGAAGGGGCTAAAGGCCCAGAGGGTAAAAGTAGCTGGCAAGAGTTAAAATCTAAAATGAAACCTTTGAGATGCTTCGCCCAGGGATTCTCGAGAAAACAGTAAAAATCTTCTCAGTAAGAAAAGGAAACCCGTAAGATAAACAAACACTCGAGGTATTAGTTGGTGGATGGGAGGTCTCATCATGAGCCG
>JASDQU010508753.1:3771-20287 GCA_032191745.1 Picea mariana | reverse complement strand
TGATGAGCTTTTCTTCACCTGTCAAGAATAAGTTATCCAGAAATAGCAACAATATAACTAGTCCATCATCCACAATCTTGAAGTAAGAATTGGGATCAGCTTTACTCTTGGTAAAGCCCAGGCTCATCGGAAAACTATCAATTCTGCCATACCAAGCTCTTGGAGCTCACTTCAACTTTTAGACATGAGTCTTCTTGTCCTGTACTTCGAAACCAAATTTTAACATCTCATTGTACCAACCTAGTACACTTGCTTAGCTTCAACTTAGTATGCACAATCATGTGCTAGCTCTATGTGCTTTTTGCAAAGCACTATTTGTATCATTGTCTGAGAGTATGTCTTCTACCTTCTCTGCAACTATTCCTCTGGGACTGGGACTCTGCACCTGCAGCTTCTCTGAAGTTGAGAATCACTGTAGTTGTTGAACTCTAAGAGTAGTTCCTCTACTCTATTACGGCAACAACTTCATCTGAAACTAAGAGTGGCTCAATAATTGATACTGAAAATAGCTCTTCTTCTTTCATGGAGGTAACTCTATCTGCTATTGTAGTCATGTCTCCATGGCCTGACTAATGTACTGCACCAACTGCCACTCAATTTTAAATATGGGGATTGCTCCCCCTGCATCTCATACTCTATATGAAACATGGTTGTTCTGGTTCTGGCTGTCTTCAAATACTGGAACTATTTCTTCGATTACTAGAGTAAGTGTCTCGTCATAGTCTTCTCCCTCTTACTGGAAGAATCCTCTGGACACAAATCAGCTTTGTACATCTTTATACTGTTATCTGCAATATGCTTGATCTGTTAGATCAATTTTGGAAATCAGCACTGAATTTCCTTCTAGTCTCACGGAAAAAATCCATATCCCAGTCCTTCTGACTAGCTTCCTTCTCTGCCACTGAAACAAGGGAATCTTCCCCAGAGATTTCATGTCTCCTAGAGGTCTCTAAAGCTACGATCTAGTCTTCTCAACTCTTGGCATCTGTCTGCAAGTCCTGGAAGATGTCTCTTTTCCCATCTGATCCTTTCTAAGATCAAGCTCACTCTGTTCTTGCTTTCTTTTGAGTCTACAAGGACTTCATAGTCTCTACAAGATATACTTAGCGTTGAATACCAAGTCTTAATATGAAAAGATGAGTCAGACTTCAAACGTATTCTGCTTCCTGTCAAGGTGGCTTCATTATCCATTGATCAAGTCTACTTAATGTTCGACCATCTTTGGAGCCTTCTTCTCATTACAATCAATCTCCATATGAGATACTATGTATCTCAAAAGTAGCTTCTTTTTCATCTTCTTTGGTATATGAATGTATACACTCATGTACATGATCTGCTTCATGTATCGTCTAATATGTTGCCTCCTGCAACCGTCACTTATAGCTTTCTTAGGGCACCTGTGACCTGAAACAAGGTCAACAAAACAGCAAGCAAGAATAATACTCTTTTGAATAAAACAATAGCACGAATAATCGTCACAGTAGCTCCTTTAGAGAAATCACTTGTGCCCTGGCTGAGACAAAGGTCAAAAGTAAGAAATACAATACGAAATGAGAGAAACACTCTTCTAGTGTTGTGATCAAACATTCCTCCATGGTAACCTGGAACCAAAACAAGAAGTTTATCCTAGAGGAGATGTTAGTTGTATCTGGTAAATTATTACAATAAGCATTTATCTCAATAACGCTCACATGCTACCAAGTATAATACTTTTCAAAGATTGTTATCTCAACTATAGTGTTTACTTGCAATGAGGTAGTTATTAAACTTGTCATGTGCAACTTTGAATCCTATCAACTTAATCAATCAAACCTGGAGTCTTGTCCTCGGGGATGAGTGTGTTTGATTTTCTTCCAAGTCTCCTTTGCTCAACCTATCCTTTGTACTGAGATAATATGATTTCTTGACAGAAATCTAAGTCAGAGAATAAACTCTATAATCTCAACTAATACTTTGACTTTAATTTTGACCAATGGTCATAGCTTCAACATACAACCTAGATGTCAAAATAATGTCATAACAAACAGATGCATATCAAAATGATCAAACCTGGGGTGCATTATTCCTCTAAATGGGTTGGATCTAAGATCCTTTTGGATCTATGATTGTCAACAGATCCTTTCTCCTGCAAGTACCCTTTTAGAATAATAATACATTTTAACCATATGTAAGTACATACCTCTGAAAGTGTCTTGCTAGGGTAAGGTGCAATAAAACAACAGTCCCGACACTTCACAAAAACTTTCACTTCAACAGGTACTGCAATTGGTGTTGGCACTTCAACTGGCAAGAAGGAACTGGCATTGCCACTGCAACTGATAACGCAACTGTAACTGCAACTACAACTGCAACTGGTACTGCAACTGCAACTGCAACTTAGGGTTTTATGAGGAAACCCTAATTTTTCAACTTTCAAATTTTGGAATTCCGATCCAAGGACTAGATGCGTTGGCCTGAGGCGAGTAGGTTGGAGCACTCTGATTTCAAAAATCCAAACTTTACCCCTTGAAATTGGACCAACACAAATCTGTACTGGCACTTCTAGTACTGGTTCTGGTTTTCTAGTTTTCTGGTACCAGTCAAAACTAGGGTTTCACTTTTTGGAGGCTTTGGCCACTGAAAAGGTGCGCTCAAGCTGCCAATGAGTTTTCCAGGCTAGGGCACACTTCCCTAGATGATTTTTAGGCACACTTCCCTAGATGATTTTTAGGCTGAAATTATCTTCCAATAAAAAGCCCTAAATTTCTTGTATGGCAACAGTGACGTTTTTGGTTACCCAGTGAAAGGTGCTCTACTCATTTTAACTCTGATACCATGTTAAATTTAGAGCTACTATTTGTTGATTTTTCATAAGCATTAGGTTAAGCGTGAAGTTCATTCCATTTTATCATTTAATCATAACCATAAATGCTGCAGCAACCAAGATCACAAGAAGAAGCACCATGCACAAGAACACAAAATGCAACCTGGGAAACCCTTCTCAACAAGGGAAGAAAACCCAACCAAATCCTTTGCTATAATCTTCAAGAGAAAGACCTTTACCACCAAGAAAAACCTAGCACGCAAGAGGGTGCTGAAACCCTAAAACTCTAGCGCCCAAGAGAGGTGCACAACTTTTGCCAAAGAGGTGTACTTGCTAAAATTTCCAAACTCACAAGAAAGATATGTTTCTACAAAGGAAGATTTCCCTTTACTTATATTAGACTTGTCCTATCAATTGAAGTGTCTATTGGCACAACAGGGCCGACCTCTCTAAGGCATAATATATTTATTATTATTATTATTATAATTAATATTATCCAGATTAATTATCTTTTACATTTATTATGAGACACAATAACGTAGGGTCGACCTGTACCCTTTAGATGACAATTAGGATTACAGGTAGGTCTGACTCTTGAACAATATATATCAAAGGATCTGATGCACCCACTAGTGCTCATCCACTAGGGGCACATCTATAGGGATGTCATAGCTCTAATTCATTGCATTACATAGAAGAACCAGATCTTCACACGTTCACCTGTGCTCGTCCACAGGCACGTCCACTCTACAGATCTGCTTTCCCACTGCCACCGACAGGAGAGGAGAATCATCTGGATTCTTCTCGTCAACTCTGCTGCTCAGAGGAGGCTAATACATCATCTTCATTTTTGTTCTCATGACGATGCACCCAGCACTTTGGGATTTCAAACCTTCAACTTGTGCTCAGCCACAGGCACGTCCTAACTCAACAGATCGCTTTTCCACTGGATAATCATCTGGAGTTCTTCTCAACTCTTTGAATGGAGGAGGTCATCTCTACGTTCGCAGCTCTGTCTCAGGCAGGAACCACGTACCCTTCTTAGGGGCTTTCTCTCAGGTTTGTAAGCTGAGAGAAAGACTTCACATAGCTGCAATGATCCACACCTCACAGGTTTGTAAGTTGGAGAATGTCTCACATAGTTGCAATCATTAACACTCCCTCTCAGCTAGGGAGGCATTCTTCATCATGCCAAGTCTCAAACGGATGTACTCTGAATTTTGTTTTTGGTTGGAGTCATCAATACTCCCTCTCAACTCGGAAGGCGTTCTTCACCAAGAACATTTGGTGTAAATGTCTGCAGTCTGCTCAGGTGTAGGAAGGTACTGCAAGTATACAATTTTCTTCTGCATCATATCTCTGACATAAAGATATTTCATCTCATCGTGTTTCAATTTATTAGGAAACACTGGGTTCTTTTAAGGAACTTTATACACAGTTCTTGATTATCATCATAGGATCCATCGCGTGGTCAAGTAAATCTGTCAGAAGATTGTGAAGCCACATTGCTTTGCACACTCACTGCTATATGCTCTACCTCTGAGGTACTCAAGGCCATAGTGTTTTGTTTCTTGCTGCATTCAGAAACCATGACAAACTTTCATGGTAGAATATTAACCGGATGTGCTCTTTTGGTCCACTGTACTTTCTACTTAATCTGAATCGTCATATCCTGCAAACTCAAGTTCATACTGGAGGCATATCTCAGGCCATATCCAACTGTGCCTCGCATATACATGTTTTGTTGTCGTCTAGTGAGTCTGTCTTGGTTGACTCATGAAATAATTAGGCCCATTCACTGCATGGCATGAATCAAGTCTAGTGTTAACCAGGTACATTAGTGATCCAAACAACTGTGGATCAATCTTGTATGAATTGTCGTCAATCTTCTTCTTTCGGTCTATCATGGTGGATTTGCATTCTGTCATACTAAACTTCTTTAATGTTCCCACTATATATTTTCTTTGACTCCGGAAAAATCTCATTGGTTTTTCTGTCATACTTCTTGTCCCAAGAAGTTTGTGCATCATACCTAGATTTTTCATTGAATTTAGAAGTCAAGGATTACTTCTATTCAACAACAAGGCTTTCTGAATAAGTCATCAAAATCAGGCTCTTGTTACCTTACTGTAATGAGATAGGCTTGGATCAGCAACATTCTTGTTGAAATCCAAACTCAACAAGAATCTATCTATCTGATATAGTTTCCAACTCATGGATGATAGTACGGATGGAAGTGTATCAGGTTTGCTGGATCAAGTGTCTCATTATAGACAACTCCCTCTGTTTGTGAGGAACCTCTAGCTATAGATCTCGTTTTGTATTTCTCGACACTTCTATCAGCTGCATGGTTGATCTTATAGATCCACTTGGAAGTCATCACAGACTTCTCTTTTTGGTCTCTGAACAATATCTTATCATTCTTTTAGGACATACTGGTATGCTTCTGTTATGGCATTTTTCTATACCTATTCTTCTTGTTACTTTTCAAAGACAAGGAGGCTCAACATTAATGAAGTGGCTCATGACTAAAGGATAGCTTGAGAATCTCTTCTGCTTTCTCAGAATGTGCCTTGAGAGTTGTATATTTCTCTGCCTTTTTACAGAGTCAGTTTAGGTAAGCCTTTTGCGCCCTACTGTAATATCTCTGAATATATCAACTGGAACAACTGGATCATTTTGAGTAAGGTATGTCTCCCTCTGAATTGCTGAAGGGGGAGAAAGTATTTGTTTCACTGTCAATCTTTATTTGTGATTCTCTGAATCTTGAAGTAGTATCTCCTTTTCAAGGATAACCTTTCTGCTTGTTCTTGTATAATGAACAATTTGAATATGGTTTGGACTCCCGTACTAGGGATAATGGTCCAAGTCTTTGAGATCTCTTGTACAAGCAATCATATCCTTCATTTATTTGAAAAATGCAATCAACTATAAAATTCTTGATCAAAAGATTTACCTAGTTTGTAGCAATGTTCTTCTAGAGGAAGTACTTCTCCTCTCTCTTCTCTTCACTTACTTGGGGTGGATCTGGATCAATGTCAGCAGTGGAAGCATATTGTCTTCCCTTCTTCTTGGTTGGACAATTTCTTGCAATGTGTCCATACTTGTCACATCTGAAGCACTGAATTTCTAAAGCGTCTCTTCTTTGATAACTTGGATTGGATGAAGGCTTTTCACTTTTAAATGTTTGCCTGAAATTTCTTTTGAATCTTCCTCCCTTCTTTGTATGAAGTGCAAGAGCATGATTTTCTTCTAAAGAATCTTCCACTCCTCTGTTTCTAAGTCTAAGTTCTTCTTGAGTGCAATCTGTCCATAGTCGATCAAAGGTTGGAAGAACTTCTCTTCCACTGATACTTTGAATGAAAAGCTCCCATGATTTTGGAAGATTCTGGAGAGTGGTTAAGACAATTTCTCTATCAAACATGATTTCCCCAATGGTCTCTAGTTGTTCTTTAATCTCTGATAGCTTCATAAAGAAGAGTGCAATTGAGTCACCCTTTGTCATCTCGGTACTTTGAAGTTGGCTCTTTAAGGTAAGAGCTCTGAGAGTGTTGTCACTTTCAAACATTCCTTTTAAGACTTCATACATATCATAGGTTGTCTTCAGATTAGCAATACGAAGCAAGAGGTGATCTTTGGAGTCTTATCTTCTTCTCTATATCAATGGTTGTGTCTGGTAGAGTTTTAGTTGTTGCATCCAAGAGGTCTTCTTCTTCAAGAGTGACTAGAAGCTTTGATTCCATGGGTTGAAGTTGCTTGCTCCATCGAGCCTATCTTCCACTAATGTTTTTTTCTTCATTTTATTTGTTTCTTGAATCCTTGCAAACTAGATTATATTGGACTTATGACTGCCAACAATCAATTTGATGATATTACAGAAATGCTTGTTGATTCAGGAAAACGTTTCTTCAGAAAACCAGAATTAATATTCTGCAGGAAATTTTCACACCCTAGAAACCCTAGGACCAAAAATAAAAAATTTCTCAGAATTTTGTTTTGAGAGCTTCTAGAGATGCGCTGGAAGAGGTCATACTCTTCTATGCCAAAAGTAACTCCAGCTTCCAAGTTTTGAGGGGCTGAAACACCCAAAAGAAGAGGATCGTACAGATTTTCTGGAAACCCTAGGAGGGTTGTACAGTTCTGCATAAGTGGAGGGATGACTGGTAAAGGATGAGACTTGGTAGATGCTTGTGCAATGGGTTCTTCAAGACCTATGCTCTGATACAATGTTGATTTTTCATAAACATTAGGTTAAGCATGAAGTTCATTCAAAGGAAGATTTCCCTTTACTTATATTAGACTTGTCCTATCAACTAAAGTGTCTATTGGCACAACAAGGCCAACCTCTCTAAGGCATAATATATTTATTATTATTATTATTATTATTATAATTAATATTATCCAGATTAATTATCTTTTACATTTATTATTAGACACAATAAGGTAGGGCCGACCTGTACCCTTTACATGACAATTAGGGTTACAGGTAGGTCTGACTCTTGAACAATATATAGCAAAGGATCTGATACACCCACTAGTGCTCATCCACTAGGCGCACATCCATAAGGATGTCATAGCTCTGATTCATTGCATTACACAGAAGAACCAGATCTTCACACGTTCACCTGTACTCATCCACAGGCACATACACTCTACAGATTTGCTTTCCCACTGCCACTGACAGGAGAGGAGAATCATCTGGAGTCTTCTCGTCAACTCTGCTTCTCAGAGGAGGCTAATAAATCATCTTCATTTTTGTTCTCATGACGATGCACCCAGCACTTTGGGATTTCACACCTTCACCTTGTGCTCAGCCACAGGCACGTCCTAACTCAACAGATCGCTTTTCCACTAGATAATCATATGGAGTTCTTCTCAACTCTCTGAATGGAGGAGGTCATCTCTACGTTCCTAGCTCTGTCTCAGGCAGGAACCACGTTCCCTTCTTAGGGTCTTTCTCTCAGGTTTGTAAGCTGAGAGAAAGACTTCACATAGTTGCAATGATCCACACCTCACAGGTTTGTAAGTTGGAGAATGTCTCACATAGCTGCAATCATTAACACTATTAAGTTCTTTTCAATTTACTAGACAATAATAGCATAAGCAGGATCATTGAGAGAAACATAATCACAAGGTACACAGCATTTTATCCTGAGAAACCCTCATGGGGGAGAAAACCCATCGAAAGCTTCCTTAATATAGATTGCCAATACAATGCCAAGATAAAAAACAAAACACTAAAGATAATCCAACACTGAGCATGCGCCTCTCTCTCCTTGCAACTGCAGCTACCTCCAAAAGATGCGCACTAGATGAGCAACTGAGTGAGTGAATGAATGAGGCACTATCCTCTCTTATTTATACTAGCTAAGCGCTAGGGTTGTGTCTCTTCACCAAGCTAGGCCGACTTCTTCAACTAGTGGCTAAAACCACTTTATTTAGCCCTAGGGGCCGACTTCTCAATTAGCATCATTTGACTAGGATTTGACCAATCCACAAAAGGGGATTTGGTCATACATAAGTCCCAACATGATCAATCCACAAAAGGGGATTGATCTATATAATAATAACTCAATTATAATTAGAATATTCTTCGCATTTACAATATTTCAACAGAAGACATCTTAGCATCTCAGTCAAGAGATCTCAGAGTTTACCTCTTTGCCCAGGTAGCGAAAAAGCATTAACAGGAGGTCAAAGATAGTTTCATTGTTTGTAGAGTTGCTCGGAAAATCCACAGTCGTCATTTTCATTTGTCAACGTTTCAGATCACTAGCTAGATCCATCGTCAGGACAAGCAGTTGAGTAGTAGAAGAGGGAGACCAAGAGTATAAATATGTGAAGAGCAGAGATAAGGAACCCTAGAGAGCTACAATGTCGGCTAAAAACCCGAAAAACTATTAAGGAATATATAATTATAATAAAATCTTACACCATAAATACTAGGTTATGGCTTAATTAAGTATTACACCCTAGAGCTAATAAATATTTAATATTTCTTTAGATTACTTTTTAGGTTAACATTAATAACCTAATAACTTGTAACCTAGTAGTAGGTTATGTTTTTAGGTTTTAACTTAGTACTATAATATTATTATTTATACTTTATTAATACCCATTATACTATATCATTATTATATTGTATTAACAACTTAATATTCTTTAGCAATAATACTTTACTAGGTTATGGCTTAAAATACTTAATTAAGCCGTAACCTAGTATTTATGGTGTAAGCTTTTATTATAATTATATATTCCTTAAATAGTTTTTAGGGTTTTTAGCCGACATTGTAGTTTTTAGGTTTTTAGCCGACATTGTAGCTCTCTAGGGTTCCTTATCTCTGCTCTTCACATATTTATACACTTGGTCTCCCTCTTCAACTACTCGACTGCTTGTCCTGACAATGGATCCAGCTGGTGATCCGAAACGTTGACAAATGAAAATGATGACTGGATTTTCCAAGCAACTCTACAAACCACTCCCACCACAGAAACCTAAAATCAGTTTCATTGTTTTCATACCTACACAATGGTGGTCCTCCCCTTAATATATAATATATAGTATATACAACAGGCATACAAATGTTGGGCATGACTTTCAAGAGTCTTAACAAGAATGCAATAAAGCAGAAATCTTGTTAAATGTGATATTTCTCAATAATGTTGCTAAATTAACTCTAGAAGCTTGGACTAGTTATATCCAAAGCATGGACAACAAGATAAATATTCCCAAGCAATATACCACTTTTCTGGGAAAGGGAGAGCTGCAATGCAAGGATTTATCTTCTCAAAGGAAAGATTTAACTAAACGCATTACTTCTATAAGAATATCTGAGATCAAACAAGTACACATTATACAATTGCAAACTTTAAGGGGGTTTCCCAGAAGTCGCCATGCTAGAAATGTTCCCAATCTTATCACATATTTTGCTAGGCAACTTACAAAACAAATTGATTATCACAAACTAATATAGCTTAAAAATAGGGTCTGAAAAATGGAATTTGTGGTAACCACAATCAAAACTAAGAGAACATTTTATAAAGAAATGCCATTAAGTGTGTGCAATGATGATATACTTTCATGTCTTGCTTTCTTCAAGAGATGACTCGACGTTTCTATCTGAGATCTATTAAGGTGGGAAATATAGAATTTCTCAAGGAAAAGAAAATTCACCGATGAACTACTTACCAGGATCTTTCTCTGAAGGCTTCAAGATATATGTGTTACCAGATGTGACTCCCAATGGAAACATCTACACATAAAAATATGGAACAATTTGAATAATTTGAAATTTTATATATCATATCCAAATCTATTGGATTTCAATATTTCCACAAAGTAGTCTTGAAGAGTAATTTACAAAACTGCCAAGAAGTATATAGGTAAATGCTAATAAAGAATATGTATATTACTCGCTGTTTCTGATCCTTAAAATGATACTACCATGCATCCTATCACTTCAAACGTGAATATAGACAACACACTGTGATAGATCTTGAGAGAAAGCATCACCTAAAATGTTCGTGCAAAACGGACAATTTGACACCTACAAAATTACTATTGATAAATGAAAATCCATAGCTGAATTTCTTTTGGACATGTAGGTTGCATTTATATTCATCATTTGGTACTCATATCAGAGGCCTCTAGCAATCAACAACATAAGCAGTTGTGGGCAATTATGATTGTTTACAAACAACCAAAAATATAGACAATTTTCCAGTGAAAAACAAGTATCTGTACAGTACTAGCTATAAATAAGCCACATCTAAAGTGTTATAATATTAAGATGGAAATTGTTATCGGATGTAATAAATCAAAGGCTATCACTCCCGTGTTAAAGTCATGCACTAACATTAATAGAATTCATGTGATAGCATATATAATTCTCATTATGCATTAGCCTTTTAACTAAGACATGGAGCGGTTGTGATTGACAAAACCCGAAGGTCACAAAGCACACAAATAATAATGATTGCAAAAACAGCTGAAGAAGCATTTGCTGGATTCGTGCAAGGAAACCATCTAAAACCAACTTTGAAGTTGAGACAAGAACCAATCTGAGTTACACTACAGCCAAATATGGCCCTCAATTTACAGCTTTGTCATTAGACATTGCATGCATGGCTTCACTGAATAAAGGTTATTGGTCTAAGGTTTTTCTGTTGCTGTCTGTGGTCATTTGATTCAAACATGCACCTGTTGGAATTAGCACATCCACAGCAACGGCTGCAATGATTTTAACTCAGATTCAGAGTCTCCAGATTATGGCAAGGCAAATATTTAAGCAATCAAACAATATCACAAATGAATTCACAGAACATCCCAACACATTGGGACAATAAATTCAGCCTTGAACATTCAACTTTCACTTAAGCCTCTTACGATTCTCTCCTCTTCACCTTTGGACATGGACCTGACACTACAATAAACCTAGGCTTAGATATAAGACTTTGGCTTTAACCATGATCTGATACAATAGTTTTGTTTCAACTTTCAAAGAAAATGTATTTCAAAATCCTTAAGATAAACAAACAATATTGTGTGTTTGTGGCAATGTCTCAGCAGAGATTGAATGCAGTTAACTGTTAAAAAAGACATACCCACAAAGGAATCATAGCTGGAAAGTTGAATGGGCATATCCCAGCACAAACACCTAGAGGTTGCCTGATACTGTACGTATCAATGCCAGATGACACATTCTCCACAAACTCTCCCATTTGTAAGCTTGCCATGTTGCAAGAATGTTCCACAACCTCTGCAAAAGTTAGACACAACGAATCAAATTAGTGGAATATACAATGATAACATTTGTACATCTACAGAATCTATTTCTTTTAATTCAGAACAGATAAATAGAAGAACGATAGTTGAGTGTAGAAACACCAAAGGAACTACAAATAGATCAATGTAGTTACAAAAGGAGACCTGAAGTCCAATCATGCATAAGGCCCTTCCCATCATGTATATCTAGCATGGAACTTTTCTAATCTAGGGGGCAGTGCAATATGTAAGAAACCTTTGCATGGGCAAAAGACTCCTTGGCAGCTTCCAAAAGATATGGGCAAGGTGATGATTGTGGTGGTACGACAACCTAGTCCAAGGGTAAAGGATAAGCAAGCATGGTTAGCCAAAGGAAGGTCCTAGAATACACATAGACCATAAATTTGGGTTTAAAAGAATGGTTAGTAAGTGCATAGTCAACAATTTTGGCTTCCCCTTATGGGGGCAAAAAAACAAAACAATAATCAATGGTCAATCATCTATTCAAACATCTATTGTCTAGTAACATGTTTATGTGTATTGGGTGATAGGTGCAAGGGGGATCATATATGATCCCAAAGGAAAATTAGAAATAGACTTTTCTTGGGGAGTAGGCATTTCCACCAATAATGAGGCAGAGACATTAGCAATATTTCAAGGTCTACATCTGCTAAAGAAGAAAGGGGTGAAACACACAACAATAGTCGTAGAATCCTCAATCATTATAAGGTCCCTCCTACAACACTCTACCTAAGTTGCACGAAACGGGGAAACGTTTCCAAGTTTCCGAAACCGGGATGGTACGAAAGAGGCCCCCAAAAAATGGAAATGTCCGGGGAAACGCCGTATATAAAAAAATTAAAAAATATATATATGTATATATAGTTTTTTTAAAAATAAGACATTATATTGCAAGAAAAACATAATGATGCAAAAAAAATGCAATAATGATGCAATAAAAACATAGAAAATGCAAAAAAATATATATATATATGACTCTTTGGGGGCCCCATGGCCCCCTTTTTTTTTCTTATTTCGCCTAAAAGACGCCCGAAATGTCGGTTGTACGGGCCGGTACGACCAGGAAACGTCGTCGATCGTACGGGCCGGTACGACTAGGAAACGTCGTCGATCGTACGATACGGCGTTTCCAAATCGGGAAACATCGTACAATACGGCCCGAGGCGTTTCCTGGCCGTACCGTACCGGTTTCCGAGTTTCGTACCAGTTTCGGGCAAGAAACCGAGGGGGGGGGGGCGTTTCCTGCAACATAGCACTCTACTCCTCAAAATCCTTGTTTATCATGTTTGGTTCAAGGAACTTTTGAATTGGCCAAACCATTTGAAGCAATTTCATTTTTTCAAGTGTTGCAAGCTCATAATAAAGAGGCAAATCGCCTTGCCAATAAGGGGGCAAGCATGAGCGAAGGACATATAAGGAAAGTGGGGTAGGGCTCCTCATTTCATTGCCCTCCCATAACATTTACTAGCATTAAGTTCACAATGGAATCCCCAAAGCGGGACACTTATTAATTATATGTTTAGAAGGTTTTATGGAGTAGTGTTTCATTGCTCTCGAGACCTTAGGGCATAGTGATGTTTGGGCAGCATCGGGCAGACATTCTCCTGAGATTGGCCATGTGACTTGGCTAAGGAGAATGGCCCAGGCATAGTCTTTATCCTTGATCATGTGATTTGACAAGGACCAACAAAGACTCAAGGTACATATGCATTGGGCAGACATTCTCTTCAAATGGCCATGTGACTTGGCTAAGGAGAATGGCCTAGGGCGTTGATGTTCTCCATGTATTAGCATCGGGCAGACATTCTCCTCAAATGGCCATGTGACTTGGCTAAGGAGAATGGCCTAGGTGTAATCTCTATCCTTGATCATGTGACTTGACAAGGACTGACAGAGACTCGAGGTGCTATGTGGGAAAAGTATACATCAATTAGGTGCATGTCGGAGAATATAACATCAACCAGGCTCAAGGACAACTTTTCTAGAAGAGAAGAAATACCAAGAAGTACAAGAAGACCCATCTACACCATTGCAGAAGCCCCAGAAAGCATATTGAAGACCAGAAGAAGAAGTCGGCCCCACCAGTGAAAAGAAGGCACTTGGATAAGTATAAATAGAAGCAGAGTCATTTCATTTTGACATACACAGCTCTTATCCTCAAGGGCGCACTTGCCAGTTGTCAGTTACAGTAGTGAGAGTTTCGCTATCTTTTGGAGTTCTTGTTCTCTTGGTGTATGCGCTAGACTTGGAGAGGCGCTAGGCTTGAAGAAGCCTTCTCTTGGTTATATCTTGGCTATCTTATTGAGACGCTAGGTCTTGGAGACGCTAGGCTTTGGGGAGATACTTCTTGCCTGGTATTTTGGCTATTGATGGTGATGTATTGGTAATATCTTGGACCGAATTCTTCTATAGAAAATTTGTTGGGTTTTTCTCCCGAGTTCGAGTTTTCCCAAGATAAATCTTGTGTCTATTGTGCATGACTATGTCTCTATGATTCTATTATTTCCGCTGTAGTTTATTTCAGTTGAAATTTTTAGTGTAATTAATCTATGATAACAGTGGTATTAAAATTTGTTTGAAAATCATAAGGCAATAATTATCAGATCTGGAAATTAGAAAAATCAACATCGTATCAAAGCAGGTTGAGAATTGTCGTTGCACATGAGATTTGCCACTGCTTAGACCTGAACTTGTCAAGCTCATTGAGCACTTATTATAAAGTTGTTGGGACTAACTCCACCATAGATCAACTCGCCTTGCTCTAGTGCATTTACTACACCTCTCAGATTGTAATTTGGTGAAAGTTGAAATTTCACCCCAAACTGACTATAGCAATTGCAACAACAGTTTGTGAAGCTCGTTGAGCATTTATTGGGCTAAGTTGGGAAAAATTTGGCATAAAACAACTCGCCCTACCCTAGCACACCCACTGCATCTCTCAGACTGGCAATCCGTCAAAATTGAAATTTTAGGGTTTTCAAGCTTATTGACATTTTCTTGGACATTGAACACTCTGTTTCAGATTTTGTGATTTCTTGTTGTCAAGATGGTGAACAGTCTAAGAGATTGGACGCATCATTGATGGTGTCTCCTACAGTGTATGAAAGCTCGAAATCAAATGGAACAGCAGCAGCAAGACTCCAGGTTTTCATATCAAGTTTAATAATTTTATATTGTTGCATCTTAAGTAAATGTTGTAACTGGGACAACAGTCTTTAGAGGTCTATTACTGCCGAGTACTTTTACTATCAAATGTGTAGTAACACTTGAATATTGTTTGTATGATGATCATTATGTAAATGCTCATTGTTTAATACTAATGATGCACTTGTTTGCAAGCTGAATTAATCTCTTCTCTAGCCTAGTAACCCCATGAACAAGGTTAAATGCCATTGAGGTTACCATGGAGATGTTCTTGTTTTTGTTCTTGTTCCGAGCAGGATACCGTGGAGGAATAATTGATCACAACACTAGAAAAGTGTTGTTCTTGTCTTTTCTTTTGGCTCTTGTTCCAGGCAGGTCACAGGTGATAGCTCTGATAGGGAGCTATAATAACGATTATTCTTGTTCCTGACCTTGTTCTTATTCTTGTTATTGTTCTGGGCATGTCACGGGTGATAGCTCTGAGAGGGAGATATAGTGACAGTTGCAGCTGGCAACTGGTCAGATGGTCTCTGGTTTGAGACATGGAGCAAACTATACAGACATGACAGTATACATCCGTGCACCGAAGGAGAAGAGGGCGAAATTAGAACCTTCTGGAAAGAAGGGTACCTTTTGTGGGATACAAAGAATCTCATATGTAGATTGATAGTGAGGAGCAGGAGGCTCTGAAGGATGAAGGTATAGATCCCTCTAGTCCAATTGTCCATCCTTCAGACTATCAGGAGGAGTCAGTAGGGCTAGCAGAGCCAGTGGATCTACCTAGAGATGTTGCTATGACCAGGAAGAGGCCAGCATGGCTTCGTGACACTTTGCTAGATGCAAAGAGGCATGCAGCTCCCAGTGCTACTTTTAAAGAGTGCAAACGACCTCAGAGGTTCTCGAGTTATATGGCATTGATCAATCACATCATTGATTCCAAACCTTCCAGTTGTGAGGAGCGAGACGAACAAAAGTTCGCTCACACAAGAAATATCCAAAATACTTGGAATATAACACAATAATCCATGTAGGACTGTAAATATAAAAGAATGTAAAAAATATAGATTGATAATGATGAGATGTTGCTTACAATGAGAATGAGGGCCTTATATACCCACGCAAGGGTGCCCTTTCATGAAGAGACGTGACCTTTCATTAGGAAGGTGTCTCTTCATTATTAATCATTAACTATTGATTATTTATTATTTATTTATATTTTATAATGTATTACATTTATTGTTATATATTGTGTTCATAACATTGCCTTCCCCTGGAAAATGCTTTGTCCTCAAAGCATACTTATGGAAGACTTATCTCTTGCTCTAGCTTGTAATATTGTCTCATGATTCTTCCTTCTTGAGTTAGTGATCGTTGAGGACCTGAGATGATAGGATCTTCTAATCGTTGAGCAAAACGGTCAAATTGTAAAGGAGTCTCCCCACCCTAATTCGATCTTCTGCAGAATTGGGCGTTTATAGGGTTCTTGGAAAAAACTTGATGTATTTCAACTCCCATGATAGCTTCTACTTTGAGCACCATTTGTAGTGGAAGTGATATTCTTCGACATATCAATCATTTGTTTCTGTTGATACATTAATTGGTTGAAGTATCGACTTTTGTGATTAGGGTGTCTGTAAGGTGTCCTTGCAACTTGATCTTTACTTCGTATACTTGTAACTTTTTCTTGATTAACTTTCGGAATTAAGTCTTCTTCATAGCCCTGGCTTGTTTCTACTTCGACATGTGAAGACCTCTTTACATCCTCTGGATTTGCATCCTTTTGA
>JASDQU010508752.1:22743-33332 GCA_032191745.1 Picea mariana | reverse complement strand
ATAGTAATTCAGAAGTTAAATTTTAAGGAAATAAAGTAAGAATTACCATAATTAAAGTTAATGGTATCATGAACATTTCATTTTAACATGATCAACCCTTAATAATATAAAATAACCTTTTTTTTTTTTTATAACTAAATTACTTTTTAAGGCTTCTTCAAAATTTATAATATAAGCGTAATCTTGAGCCCGCCAGCCCGAGAGTTTGTTTGTCAATTTGTATATCGCAGAACTTCAAGTGTTGTTTGGAGGACACAGAACAATAGAAGTGTAATTTTGAGCCCATCGCGCCCAGGAACCCGCGATCCAAAAAGTGGCTAACTATAGAATGAGGAAGTCATCGTTCGGACTCGTGATACAGAAGCATAACTATAAATGTGAACCCGTGAGTCCACCAACCCGTGCACCTAAACATTTTCGGAAAAACGAATAATAATAAACACAAAGCTACAAAATATAATAATAATAAACACAGTTATTATCCCATTCCAAGTTTATTAGATATCACCTCATAAAAGAGAACGAAGTTTATATCGATCATACATTTAAAAAAAAATGGATTTAACATCCTTTAATAATTTTATGTAATTAAATTGTACAATATTAATAATTTAATATTTGGAAATAATGTTTTTAGATAATGTTAGATAGTTGATAGGGATCACCATCCATCAGCAATATCTCTCATCAGTAATTAATAGTTGAATAACTAATTTATTAAAGGATAAAGATTAAATGAAGACAATTATTGGGTGTATCCCATCATTCAATCTTACACCCTCCCTCATATTTTCAAAATAAAAAACACCTATCACTACAATTTAATATATCACACATTTTAAATTCAATTAATATATTATTAATACAAACATGCAAAATATAATAATAATAAATACAATTTTTTTATCTCATTTAAAGTTTATTGGATATGAGGTAACATAGAAGAATATCATATACGAGGAGGATCTATTTCATTATATATGTAATGACGCATACTCGAATCATCGATTGCTTCCAGTCACGACCGCCAAAGGCCTGACCGCTGGAAACAATATTTTTTCTCGATTTTTATACAGAACCCAACTTCGCATCCAAAGGAACTTTTTATTTTTGAAGAATTACATTTTCAAACGTTTAACACTAGTGACTAGGGATGAACATCCATTACATACATTGATTCACTTTTCGATTATCCTCCAGACATAGACGCCCATAAGCACTCTCAATAGCCATTGCGGATAGAAGGTACTCACTAGAAGCTCTAGTCATTGAAGCTCTAGTAAGAAAGTGCTTGAAACTCTACCCAAAAAATACAACCAAGTTTATATAGATGAGAAAGTTTATTAAACATTAGTAAAAAGTTATAATCAAAAGTACACATTAAAGTTTTTTTAAAACTTAAAATTAAGTATTCTTTTTTTCAAATTTTGTTAATTTTATTTGAAATTTAAATTAAAAAATAAATTTTTCAAAATAAATTTTGATTTTTACTTAGAGTGTATTTAAATTTTGATTTTTAAATATTGATCACACTACCAACCTTCCTAACCTCTTAACTCAACAAAAGTATGGTGATCTTGGAAAGCTTCTCTTAATGTTTTTCGAGCACAGAAACAAATTTCTAAAGAATCACAAGTAATCACTTATCCTCTTAAGGTCCGATAGACCAATTAGGTCTTAGTGGACGTTAATCAGCATCATCATCATCACCATAAACTTAAAAAAAATAGTTAAAAATTTTAAAATTCAATTATGGAAATATTAAAAAAAACACAATTATATTAAATTTTATATTCTTATAAAATTAAGATAAATTTTATAATAATAAAAGTATTAATAAATAAAAGAATTATAAAAAAATTATTCATTTAAATTTGAATAATTAAAATTATTTTTTAAAAAATACATGTTTAAAATTAAAATAAATATCTAGATTTTATTAAAATATCTATGAAAGTTAATGGTTATATGAAAGTTTGAAACCATAAAGTTTAAATTCCGTTAAATTTTATTAAAATATGTAAGCCAATGGTTCTATGGAATCTTGAGATAGTAATTGAGAAGTTAAATTTTAAGAAAATAAAGTAAGAATTACCATAATTAAAGTTAATGGTATCGTGAACATTTCATTTTAACATAAATTTATAATATAAGCCCAATCTTGAGCCTCCCATCTCGGGAGTACAGCTGTCAATTTGTATATCGCGGAACTCCGAGTGCTATTTGGAGGACACAGAACAATAGAAGTGCAATTTTGAGCTCGCCAGCCCGAGAACCCGCGATCCAAAAAGTGGCTAAGTATGAAATGAGGAAGTTATCACTCAGACTCGTGATACATAAACATGACTATAAATGTGAACCCGTGAGTCCGTCAACCCGCTCACCTAGACATTTTTGGAAAAACTAATAATAATAAACACAAAGATACAAAATATAATAATAATAAACACAGTTATTATCCCATTCCAAGTTTATTAGATATCACCTCATAAAAGAGAACGAAGTTTATATCGATCATACATTTAAAAAAATGGATTTAACATCCTTTAATAATTTTATGTAATTAAATTGTACAATATTAATAATTTAATATTTGGAAATAATGTTTTTAGATAATGTTAGATAGTTGATAGGGATCACCATCCATCAACAATATATCTCCTCACTAATTAATAGTTGAATAACTAAATTATTAAAGGATAAAGATTAAACGAACACAATTATTGGGTGTATCCCACCATCCAATCTTACACCCTCCCTCATATTGTATGTCTAGGAAGGGATGGCCCTATTAATGGTTCATTCATTTCTCTTTCTCATTCCTAAGTAGAGCTAAGACCAACCTCCTAGATTTCACCAATTTCAAAATAATTGACAAGGAGACCCATAATTCATGTAGAAAATACAATGGAACCTCCCTATTATTACAAGGGGGTTTACCAAATATCATAAACCACTTATCCATCCAATTTTATTTGGATGGATAGAATGTGAATTAGTCCATGAAAATATGTTTCTTTCTTGGATTAGGGAGTTGGTTGATTCTAGGGTTAATAAATAATTAGACAATCATCTCTTTGTTTATATCTAGATCTTTCACCCCTTCCTTACTCATGTTAGTTGAGTAATATTATCTGATCCTATGATATGAATCAAAGGAAGGCATGTATCAAGGTAAATGTATATGTACTGGGGTAAATATTTATGTTATATGGGTTGGTCTAATAAAGGGCCCACATGTGAAATCAATGAATAGGTATATATAGAGGCTAAGTAGTCATTATTGAGAGGAACATGTGATTTGGTTGCATAGTTTCATTGGGCTATTTGGAGGAGGTTCTCCTATTATTGAAGGAGTTATTATGTAACTCATCTCTGTTATCTATTATAGAGTTGTGTTATATGCTCACATATTGTGTACAATGTGTGTGCTCTATTTTATTATGATATCTTAAGTATTTGGTATGTAGCATCCTAGCCCTATATTCAAATATATCAAATAATTAGCCACGAGAATGGTCAATGGAAGCAATGATGGTGTGGAGTGAAGTGGCCAATGAAAGATGAGATGGATCTGTAGTATTCTTAAGCTCAGTAATTAGGTCTCTATTGCATATTTTAACCTTGTACAATATTTACTGCAAACATATTTTCAGTAAAAGAACAGAAAAGATACAATGGAAAATAAAAACATTACACGAATATTTTCCCCTGGAAACCCAAATCGGGAAAACCAACATATTCTATATTTATTCATAGTGATACATTGTTTACAATACAATATACATATAGGAGCCAGCGGCATCCAAAACCCTAACCCAATGACCTGTATTAGTCAACAACCATAATAGTTTAACCGGAAATAGAAAACCATCGACAAAAAACCATGTGCCAAAAAACCGCCCAACAATGGACATGAAAATCAAGGCAACACAAAAAACGAGGCAAAAATGTGACACATTTCCTGAGGTAAAAAAAAAAATCTTGGGGGCGTTTCCCCCGAACCCCCCTACGTTCCCAGCGCAACGTAGACACTACTACTCATGCAAAGAATATAACACATACCCAAAATTCTCCCACTTGTTGTTTTCTTTTCATACAAGGGGTTACAAGGTTACATAGTCAACAATCAAGGGAAGCAATACCCATGGATGCTCTACACCAAGGGAACTTCTCAGTGCTCACAAATTTTGTTAATGAATCTACAACATTCTTCAAATTTTCCACCTTCATCAACAACACTTTATTTTCTTCAACCATGTCTCTCACAAAGTGATATTGAATATCAATATGTTTTGTGATTGAATGATAAGACAGGTTATTTGCCAGAAAATTTGCACTCTGACTGTGTTATAACCCTAATTTGCACCAAACATGCTTACCTAGCATCAAGCCATCTCAGATTCCTTCTTTTCCAAAACACTACTGAACAACTCTTCTTAAAAATACATTTTTAAAAGGCTCACGCACCCTGCTCCACTACAGCTTGCATGTATCTATAGTGTCCACGCTAACTGACCCACTACAACCCGCGTGGACCTACAAAAGAAAGAAAAAAGGAAAGTTTTTTACGGAACACACAATTTTGGGTAAGTTAACTAAACCTTTAGGGCATGCATGGTCGGTCATTCGACCAAATACCTAGCTCCTACTAGTCTATAAGAGAAGGGGTAAGGATCCCATTTGAAAAAAGGAAAAATATAGTAAAGAAACTCTACCCGAATTCGTATTACTCTTTGCCCAAGATTCTGTAACCATTTTGTGATTTCAACAAAGAAGAGAAGCAAGTGTGTTAGCATTTGGTGCACAGTAAAAGAGGAGCCCATGACCAGATTCGTGGAGCAGTGGTCGGCTTCATCATTGTAAGTTGTTTTAGTGAAGTTAATAATAAAGAAGTACTTTTCCCGTCCCACCATATGAGGTTTTCATTGTTTATTGCGTACATGTTGATTAAAATATCTAACCCATTAATATGTAGATCAAATGCATGTGGAGTTCTTTGTTTGTCTTTTGTGAATGCAGGTTAGCCTTGGGAGGAGAGTTGCAGTCAAAGAGTGACCAAGCGTGAAGATGGATCGATACCAAACGTCGGAAATAAGGTATGTTCACTTGATCTTTTTAACTGTGTATTTGCTTAAGAATAATGGGGATTAAGTCTGGGATGATGGTAAAAAGTAGGAATCTTTAGGTCTTTTCTGCATGCATGATAAAACCCTAAGTTCTAGTCCGTAGGGGGATTTCCCACTCACAACAGAAATGATGACCATACTAGGGATCTCTCGAGTTTTCTGGGGATACTTTTTGGTAGTTTTAAATTGGTTTCATCACTTTTTTTTTGAGTTTCTGCAAAAGTCTGAGCTAGTAGGGATTTTGGTCTTCCATACCAGTATTCCCTGCTTTCTTTGCTTGGCTACATTTTCATTTCGGGAAGTCACAGAGGTACACGTGGCCTGTATAATGCCTGCATGCATGTACATGCACCCAACCTTCACACAGCCCACGTGGACATGCTAGTTGATGAAGTGAAAGTAGTGTGGCTAAGTTCAGAAAATTTTTATTAAAGAGGCAGTCATCCTCTTCCCTGTCAGAAGTGATCCTTCTCAGGGGTTTTATGAAAACTCATTTTGGTCTCTGTTTTTTTTGTAGTTTGTAGCTTAGGTACCACCTCAGATTGGTTTTGTTCTATGAAATTTTCCTTGAATTCTTTTTCTTTTCTGTCAAAGTAAGTTTATGAGTCTTCAAGGGACTCTGGTTCTCAATACCAGTAGTCTATGCCAGTGTTTGATTGCTTGTTTTTTTTTTATTTTTTTGAAAAATTACAGAGGTACACGCAGCTTGTATAAGTCCTGAATGTGTGTACACGCACTCTGACTTACTCAACTCGCGCGCACACGATGGTTGTTGAACTATCAGCAGCGTGCCTGTTGAGAAAATTTTTGTTTAAGGAGAGGCAGACATCCTCTTCCTTATCAAGAGTTATACCTCTTAGGAGTTTCCTTGATTTAATCTTGGTCTCTGTCATAGCAGTTTTAGCCTAGGTTGGATTCCAGCATAGCTTGTTTTTTCATTGAAATATTTCTTGTGTTTCCTAGCTTTTTTAACTTATTTTTAGCTTGAAATTTTAAGAATCTTTTGTTATTTCTGCTTTGATTGAAAGAAAATATAAAAAAAAAAAACTTAGTTTGTTAGATCTCTTTCTTTCCTGGCATTTTCTTTGCATTGTTATTTGAAAAAGAAAAGAAATTAGCATAGTGTTGTGTTTTCTTCTCATCTTAAAAGCATTTCAAAAAATAAAAAATAAAAAAGTATAATCATTCTTTGCCAGTGTTCATATAAGTTTCATCATTTTTCGCAAGAGTCTTAACACCATCAGTTGCACTACCGTACCCTTTTGAGTAAATCAAGCCAGCAAAAAGAACGCTAATTAAAATTTACTAGACTTTATGTTTGTAAGGTCCATCAACTAGATTAGGCTAGAGCCTTGATTTAGGTTGGAGAGGAAACTCTTCAAGGCCATAAAACAAACATATGAGTCTATGCTAAGGATTGTAGAAGTCCAGTAACGTGGAAATTATCTGGGACCCCCCTCTAACACAGGGGCCAAACACGAGGTCGTGTGCAGAAAGGTAGCGGAGATAACCCCTCCAAAGCTGGACCAAGCGTAGTGGGGAACGCATATAGAGGAATTGTCTTGGGATTCCATTGATTGCATTTTCCCCGGAGCTTCATAGGTATCGAATCCGTTCGAGGTCCTCATTCGTCTTCTGGAACAATTTCTTTCTATACCCTTGATAGGTTTCAGGCTTGATACCCTGCTCATTGCGGTCCACCCGATTGTCCACTGTACCCACCTAGTGATTGTTCACGAGCTGGCGACCTAGTTGCCTTTATTTTAGGGACTTACATAGGTGTGTGCGGGGGTATACCACAGTACCTAGGGCAGGCATCAGGCCAAGCTTTGCAGAGTATACCCAAAGGGTGCTTCCGTATTCAAGTTGCACTTGCATCGGTAAGTTTCTCTAGTGTTGGTTGGTGTAACTATTCTTCCAACTAGTTAGTCGTTTTCTTGATTTGCCTTTTGGAACTTTTAGTGTGTGCTCTGTGCTCTCTAGTTTTCCATAGTGAGTTAGTCAGTTGTGGCTTTGGGTCTCTGGCCTAGGGTGGTAGACCTCCCACTCCGCCGGTTGAAAGGACTTTTCAGCCTTCCACTTAGAAACGTGGAGCCACCTCTTTATAGGCATTGTTTTGATAACACTAGTTCTTCAGAGTCAGTGCGTGAGACTTTTACAGACTTGAACGATTCCACAAAGGGAGAACCTATGCATAAGATTTTCATGGCTAAAGTTCCCGATGATACCAACCAAGGAACCCCTTCGCAAGGGGATTCTTGTGCTTTTCCTTTCTTCGGAAACGTTGGTGTCCCTTTGATGGCCACTTTGTACATTCCTGGGTTGAATGTGGGATTACCGGTTTGGTTGGGTACCATTCTAAATTTCCCAAATGCTCTTAACGCTTCTCAGTTAAGAACTTTATGTCATGGGCACCCTATTGATGTTTCTTCGTCAGCAAATTATTCTCCTCCTCCTTCTCTCGCCTCTGGTGAAAGTACAATTACTAGTAACCGGAAGTCTAAATGAAATAGAAAGAGGAAGAATAGGAAGAAGAAATCACCAACCTATGCAAGTCATGTTGGAGATAGGTCGACAACCTCTGCAAGTCACGTTGAAGACCAGCACCCAGCCTCTGCAAGTTATGTTGACACCCACCCTCTGCAAGTCATGCTGGGGGGGAAAGTCCAGTCACTACTAGTCATGCTGGTAATAGGTCGATAGCCTCTACAAGTCATGTTATAGATCCATCACTAACCTCTGCAAGTCATGTTGGAGATGTGCAACCAACCACTACTAGTCATGATGGGGGCATTAATTCTGTTGAGAAACCTAGTCGGATAGGACGTAAGCCTAAGTTCCCTTGTAAGATTTGCAAGGGAGATCACCTTACTCATTTGTGCTCTGGCATTCCAGAGGTACAAAGATTGTGGTCCCTGTCTGCAAGATTTTCTGATTCTGAGTCTTTTGAGGTTTCCTCACAGTCTATTCAACCATTGGTTGAGAAAGTGGTCACGTTGATGCAGTCATTGGCTGATCCCACTCCTCTTTTGGGGGGTGAGGTGCCTTTAGACCTTGTAGTCTCTCAGCCTATTCAACCATTGGTTGAGAAAGTGGTCATGTCGATGCATTCATCGGTTGATCCCACTCCTCGTTTGGGGGGTGAGGTGCCTTTTGACCTTGTAGTCTCTCAGCCTTTTCAACCATTGGTTGAGAAAGTGGTCATGTCGATGCATTCATCGGCTGATCCCACTCCTCTTTTGGGGGGTGATGTGCCTTTAGACCATGTAGTCTCGCAGCCTATTTATCCATGGGTTGTGAAAGTGGTCATGCCAATGCAGTCATCAGCTGATCCCACTCCTATTTTGGGGGGTGAGGTGCCTTTAGACCATGTAGTCGTGCAACCTATTCAGCCATTGGTTGCGAAAGTGGTCATGCCGATGCAGTCATCGGATGATCCCACTCTTCTTTTGGGGCGTGACGTGTCTACCGACTATGTTTTTAGCATTTTCAGTTCAGTATTTTCAGAACAAGAGGGCATTTCGCTCGCTCCGAGCACACCCCCTCCAAGCCCTAGGATGGTTTCCTTTGATAGGAATGACCTTGTTGAGCCTCATCTTCCTTCCTCTGCACCCTTTCAAATAAAGGTTGAAGTTAATTCAACAAACATTTATCGATGTATTGTGGATGAAGGAACCTCTGCAAGTATTTTATCCTCCTCGATTTGGAGAGTCTTGGGTTCTCCCAAGCTTGTGTCTTCTTAACATGAGTTGTTGGCTTTTGATAGACATCCTAGTGAATATTTGGGGGTTCTTCCTCAGTTTCCTATCTCGTTAGGTGGGAAGATTGTCCGAGTCGATGTTATAGTGGTGCAAGGCCCGTTAGATTTCAATATGCTTCTCGGGCGTGATTATGTATATGCTATGAACGTTATGGTATCTACGCTCTTCCGGGTGATGCACTTCCCTCACAAGGGAAGCATTGTCACTATTGACCAGCTGCCATCTGATAATCACCATCCTAATTCAGCGTTAGTTCAGGCTGCCCCTTTATATGTTCCTAGTGTTCGTGTAGACTCCACCCCACCATGGGTTAATTATGTGGCATCTTATCCTCGGTGTTCAATTGCTTATGAGCAGGAACCTGTGCAATCATGTTTTCCTTCTCGAGACTTGGAGTCAGCAATTGATCCATTGGTGTATCCAATGGGGGCATGGGAGCCCTTGCTTCCCCCTCTTGGTCCAAGTGGGCTTGAGTATCCTTCTGAGTCTGATCTTGTTGTTAGTAGATCCTCAAGCCCTCGTAATCATGATTCTTCGCTGATAGACTCTGTCAGTCCTGGTCAGAACCTCCATCGTCATATAGAGTATGGTCAGTTTACTTCACTCTTTGGGACTGTTGACCCTCATTTGCATGATTTCTCGGATTTTGAATTGCCTTCAGATGAGGCTATCTTTGAAGCCATGACTACGGTTTCTATACCACAGGAGGACTTACACCATGGTTTGTGTTTTCTTCCCTTTTGGGAGACTTCCCAAGTTGATTATCGAAGAGACTCTTAGTCTGATCCTAGTAGTGGGCTCTACCTGAACCAGTTTCATACATGAGTCGTAGCCCCCACGAGTCTTCATTTAAGCCCTTTTCAAACCCTCTAAACATCAAAAGATTGTCGAGCGATCTTGTGGCCTTTCACGCTCGTTAAACTGAAATTTGAAGTCACATCTATCTGGCGGTAGTTTACCCCTTTTTCGGTCTAGATGGTCAACTATATGAACAAAGGTATACTCTAGAGGCCTCGGATCTCTAGAAGAGTATCCTCAGGTATAATTTTAACCCTTTTTCGGGCCTAAGGGACTAAATTTACAAAAAAGGAACCCCCACGGAGTCCATAGTTAAGCTCTTTTCAGACTCCCTAAAATTGAAAAGATCGTCGAGTGACCTTATTCTTTCACACTCATTAAAATGGTCCAGAAGAACATTCCTGACGTAGTCCATAGTTAAGCTTTTTTTAGACTCCTTAAAAATGAAAAAATTGTCGAGTGATCTTGTCTTTATCACACTCATTAAGATGGTTTTGAATAGACGTCTTTTCGGTGCTAATTTACCCCTTTTTCGAACCGACTAGACTACTTTCAAAAAAGGTACCCCATCAGAGTCTCCTTTTACGTTTTTTCAAACTCTCTAAATATGAAAAATTGTCGAGCTTACCTTCTCTGGACTCGTTAAAATTACATCGAAGGACGTTACCATTGTGTGTCTTATTAATCACATTTGTATACCCGCGTCTTTGGCCTAATGTCGGCTCCATGTTGCTCTCAACTGAACCATCTAAAGCATGTCTTATATGCAAGCCCTGTAGCACTTTTCCTCTGCGTCTTGACACCTTTGGCCCCTGGAGGATTTTTCTCGAGTGTCCTTTTCTTGCATATGTCCCTTTTCCCTGAGCATCCCTATGTTCCGTGCACTTGGAACTAGTATGTT
>JASDQU010508751.1:44243-59007 GCA_032191745.1 Picea mariana | reverse complement strand
AAATCACCCTAGCTAGCCTCAGGGTGGCCCATATGGCCTCTCATTGGAGAATGACTGTCGATGCTGCCAAATTTAACAATATTCAATTTCTTGTTGTTGAGAATTAGCATTCTTAAGCTACAATTTTGCATTGGCTCAATTTTCTTAAAGTCATAATCATAGATGTGCTACAAATCATAATTGTTGACATTCACCTCACTATTATTCTCATGTTGTAGCTCTGTTGTTGTAGTCTATGTTGTTGCAACTCGCATCGTTGTGATTCCTTTTTGTGTTGCAGTTTCGTTGTTGCAACTCCACTTGCAGTTGCACTTTATTTCATTTTTTTCCTAATTTATGATAGTGTTAGTCTTCAACAGTTTGATATTGATATTATTGGATTGCTATTATATGAGTTAACATTTAATTGTCCCAACCAAACAAGATATTCATAATGTTTGAGCAAGTCACCAGTAAATTGTAGTATAGATTTCAATTTCCGCAAGTGTGATTTCAATTCCTACAAGTGTTATTTCAATTTCCACAAGTGTGATTTCAATTCCCACTAGTGTGATTTCAATTTTCACAAGTGTGATTTCAATTTCTACAAGCATGATTTCAATTCTTGCAAGTGTGATTTCAATTACCACACGTGTGATTTCAATTTATGCAAGTGTGATTTCAATTTCTCAAGTGTGACTTTCCTTTCCTGCAAGTGTGATATTTATTCTTCTACGACTTAGGGAATAGTCTAATTTGGTGGCTTAATTAAGTATCTTGAACACTTGTTTTGTGACATTCAAATTACTACAACCCCTTAGAAAAACAACACTACAACTTGTATATACAGTGCACAACAATTCGTAAGTAAGATACGACCTCGAATTGATAATTAAATGTACACTTTTCAGTTGCTCGCTAATTAACTAGAAAGTATTTAAAAAGTTTGAAATTTTTGGCACCGTTGTCGGGGAACTGTCAAAAGAAGGTAGTTATTGTTATTATGTGTGGATTTCCTTCATTACAGTAGATTAAATGTTACAATTTATTTTCAGCGATTTGTAGGGTTTTTTTCTAATCTTTTTTATGCCCAAATCTAGAGATCGGCAAGGTAGATTTATTATCTCTTCCTAAAAGATAAAAGTGCAAGTCAATCACAAGAGGAAAAGGAGCTCAATCAACCAAATTAATTATCCCCTACAACAAGTTCTCTTGCAAATAAGAATCCCAAAGCATCTCCTCGGGAATCAGAGACTATGAAAGGGTCTCTACGCACAGAGGTTTCACTTTCAGAAGAGCGGTTCAACGAGAAATATCACTCCAGAGAGTTATTTTTTCCTGAGGCACCTTAAGAAACAAAGGACAACCCTCAGAAATAAATGGCACATGATATTGTCAAAGAGGAACCCACTATTTTTGGATTTCCACTTAAATAAATAGATGAGGAGAGCAAGATGAAGAACATCCCTCATTCATCCTTTCCAAACTTTCATGGGTTATCTAAAGAAGATCATTATACCTTCGTCTTTGAGTTTGATGCACTTTGCAGAATCTACGACTGCGTGACAATCGCCCAGAAACTGAAAAAATTTCCTGCCACACTCAAGAGCACTTCCTTATGATGGTTTATGGGTCTTAGAAAGGATATCACATGCTTGTGGGATCGAATGACAAAGAAGTTTCTAGAAAAATACTGAGACTAAATACAAACAAAGAAGAGAGGAGGTCTTCAAGATGATTTAGCATGAAGATGAGATTCTGGAAGATTACGTTGAATGATTCACCTTCAAAATCTTAGAATGCCCACCCTGAACTTCAAGACCCACCCTATCCTGAAAGGCTAAACCAAGAAAAACCTTTTACACAACATGANTCATGGGAAAACTATCAAACCTAATGATGGGGGGAGTTCTCGTAGCTAAATACTGTCACCATGGCAATCCAGTCGTTAATTGGCATATCAAAAATAAACTTATTAGTAACAGATTAATCGACTGCTTACAGCTAACTTCATCTATCCCATTTTTTATAGCCAGTGGGTCTTCCCTCTTGTCATGGTACCAAAGAAAAATGGTAAATGGATAATTTGTGTATATTATAGAGAACTAAATAAATCAACACATAAATATCACTTCCCATTACCATTTATCGACCATGTCCTTGACACATTAGCAAGAAATAAGTATTTTTCTTTCCTCGACAAATTCAGTGGATACAACCAGATACAAGAGAAAATAATGTTCACCTATCCGTGGGGGACATTCACCTACCATGTTCTCCCATTTTGGTTATGCAACACCCACACCATCTTTAAGTGAGTCATTATAGGAATATTCTTTGATCTAGTTCATGAATGCATGGAAATATATATGGACGATTTCACAACATGTGGGGATGAATTTGATGAGGCATTAGTCAATTTGCTGCAACTTCTATTGTTGCAAATCCATTTGATGTTATTTCCTTTGTTGCAATATCTATTGTTGCAACTTCCTTTGTCACAATAATCCTCATTGTTGCAACTTCCCTTGTATCTCCGCTACATTTCCCAAATATCCCTTCTCCCATTCCCTTGGTTGCGACTCCACTTGCATCCCTCCTTCATTTCCCAAATATCCCTTCTCCCATTCCCTTGTCTATGACTCCACTTGTTGCAACTCTTATTGTTGCAGCTTCGTCGTCACAACTATCGTTGTTGCAACTCTGCTTGCAGCATACACTTCGTAAACACCACCATAATTCCAGTTTCGGTCGACCAAATTGACAATGTCGATGTTGCAATCTGGTTAGAACCGTTGATGTGACTCCATCCTTTGTCGTTGCAACACCAATAGCATCGTACTCATACAACCAATCAAGGTAAGACGCGATATGTATGAGTTCCTATCATAATTTGCGATGAGTAAGTTTTAATGGCATGTGTCTATTATCATTCCTCAATAATCACCACCTCAGATCATCATTGTTATATTCACGATCTCCATGCCCACCACCCTTATTGCCACAACTCCAAACTCTCCACTCAATAACTTGCATCGCCTTTACAAACATGAAAACTCGGAGTTACCAGAAGAAAGGAGTCATGGGATTCTCACTGATACGCAAGAAACCCACTGAAACACTGCTACTGGAAATCTATAACAACATCCGATAAATTCTAAAAAAAATTGGATGGATGGAATACGTCCAACACCTACAGGGTTATAATGATGATATAGCTCTTGAATTTTCCCTGAATTACAGAGCCGAACACTCCATGGTAGCAGGGGCACATATAAAAGTCACAAAAGAGACATTGGCAGAAGTCACTGACCTACCAAGGATAGGAGAAAGATGGTACACGAGAAGAACTTTGCAGCCTAAAGTTTTGAGGAAATTCCTCGAGGTTGGAGAAGCTTTAGTAAAGAAAGGAACATGTTTTGAATGGCAGTCTTTGCCACACCCATGGGAGGATGTGGATATTTTCATACAGATATACTTCACTGGTGAAGGTCACTATGGAACTATCTACATCTAACATATCCAATTTCTTGACCACCTACGCCACAACCAACCAATCGACATGCCATATTTCTTATTATGGGCGTTGCAGATGATGGTCATGCTGGCTCAAAGGGAAAATAACCCCACATAAGTCGTATCACACTATGACCTTATAAATATATTAGTGGAGCATGCACTGCACAAAGAAGGCCACACCTGGAACAACATCATCCAACCACATGTTCTTCTCACCGAAAGTGAAGTGGTTGCACTTCAAGCAGCCCAACAGGCAACACCTGCACTTCCGACACCAAAAGGAGTCACGGTTGCAACTCCCCTCCTAGATACCAATACTGCGGGCATGGTGAGTCCAAGAATTTCAACTCTTCCACTAGGGAACATGGCCATGGATACAACAAGCCCAACTGCTACGACTCCTATACTAAATAAATATAGGAGGTCAACTAAGAAAAGGGGCCAGCCTGCTGCAACTCAGGTGAAGGACGATCGTGACAACGACATTGAGGTAAATTCCACCAAAACCCCTACAAATAGAATCAAAGGGTTTACAAAGAGGCAAACCCACAGTCCAAGGAAACGAAGAACCAACCATCCAGCTGCAACTCAGCATAAAAGGAAGAGAATTGATGAGCCCAAGAGAAGCACCAGGCAACACAAGAAGTAGAACCCTCCCCTGACACACAAGAACCAGAGGAGGATATTAACCTGGACATCGACAAGGCCTTATCACTCTCATGGGAAAAAACTTATACGAAGAAAATGTAGAGGTGAAATATCCCATTGACCCACCGGAACTAGTGGGGATCCCTTCCAAAGAACAAGTTGCAATAGAGGCAGAAATAAAAAAAGGAATAAGAGGAAAAAGATTATGTTGATTCACCAAAAATAGCAACACACTCTCCCAGGCCTCAAGAGCCACATATGGAGAAGCCGGAACAATCTGGTAATACAATAGACAAAGAGGATTTGGAATTTCTCGTTGATACAACAATAAGCATAATTGAAGAAAAAGTTGCTCATGAAGACAAATATAAATCACCGACTCTTGTTGAATTAGCAACAGGCACTCTCAATGAAATAATTGGCAATCTAAAGGTAGAACCAAAGGCCCCTACTGTTACACAAGAACCAGTAGGAGGACCTCTTGAGGAATGACCTACCCATTCACAAGAAGAACAAGAAGTGGCAGAGGTTCCACCATGAAATACCTATAGAGATGACTCAGTTGATGCACTAGACCTAGGGCTACAGGAACCACAAACAAAGACTGCTACTTTGAAACAAAGAATCACTCCCACGTGGGTAAGCAAACCACACTCTCTACATATTTATGCATCTTTGGTGAGACATAACAAAATGTTAAGAATGAAAAATTGGAAGCTATAGATCAATTTAAAAATTATCAGAGATGATCTTGAGTAACAAAGGGCACGTGAGAAATCAGGTTACCCTATAGCAAGTCCTCTTGCTACAAGGGAACCCTTCACCAACTCACAAGAAACATCTCAAATCAAAGAGACAAAAGAAGTAGTTGTCCAGGATACACATTTCCTATTATTTGATGAGCCCACTCAAATAGAGACAAAGCAAGAAAACATAGGAGTTCTAATAGAACATGATATCAGTGAGGAGAAGGAGGCAGTAGAAGAGCTAACATGCGGTGTCAGTGATCCCTAGGTTCACCTTGAATTCTCTAACAATGGGTGATTGTTGGTTGCACGGGGACATGCAACAATTTTAAGTTGGGGGAGATGATGGGTGCCTAAATTGGCATACTTTCAACACCTATATAATACCTTTTTGCTTACCATTTTCCATTAATCACTTCTTTTTTATACTCTTTTTATCTAGTTTTGTCTCATTTATCATCAAAGTACAAATCTTTCCCCATCTTCTATTATTACACTATTCTTGCATATTTCTTAAAGGAACTTGCTAATTTCATGTACTAATATTGCTACATAGGAGTAATACAACAACTGCAACTCCTCACATTGGTTGCAATACCTCTCTGCTGAAACTCCAAGTGCACTTTTTGTTGCTGCAATTTCGGGCACAAACCAACTACCACAACTCCAAGTGCACTCGTTGTTGTTGCAACTCTAGACAATTGTTGCAACTTCTAGCACGCTCTCCATTGTTGTGACTCCAAACAACGGCTATAACTCCAAGAATACTCTTCGTTGTCATGACTTCGAGTCTACCATTGTTGTAATTCCAAGTAAAAATTTCGCCAACACAACAATCAACACTACAGTCGACAGTTGGGAAATGCTCTTCATGGAGGAAAGTGACAAGAGGCAATTAGGCAACTAAAAGAAGAAATTGATTTGCCTATCGAATCAGCACATGCCTGGTTCTCACTAAAGTTTGACAGAATCAATGTAACCGGATGAACAACCAGATTCTCACGGTTTTCCATCCGTCGTTTTGTATCATTTTAGACATCATTCATGTTGTATAAAAACCTCAGCTTCCCCATAACTAAGGGAGAGAAAATTATTCTAGCGATAAGCATTATGCTGTTATTGTAGTTTCAAACTTCTGCAATATAATTTTTGTTCCTATTTTCATTCGCGTGTTGATGTGTTGGTGATCACGTGGTTCTGATTTTGAAGCTCAGTGCATTGTCTAAGGGGGTAGGGCCCCCTCCTTAGTCAGATACTCCTTGTATATTAGCGTAGAATTTGACCTTTCAGTTATGTTTATTTAATTTCATAACTGCTTTATTTTTTCAATCTGGTGCAGTTCTAAAATCTGGTAGAACTGTCACTCCATTCGTGTGTGGTTGATATTTAATTTCTTCTTGTTAATAATTATCACTCTTAAGTTGCAATTCTGCATTGGTTCTATTTTCATAAATTCATAACCGCAGATGTGTTGCAGCTCATAATTGTTTACATTCGCCTCACTCTATTCTTGCAAGTGTGATTTCAATTACCGCAAGTAAGATTTCAATTTCCATAAGTGCGATTTCAATTTCACAAGTATGACTTTCCTTTCCTGCAAGTGATATATTTATTCTTCTGCAACTTAGGGAATATTCTAATTTGGTGCCTTAATTAAGTATCTTGAACACTTGATTTGTGACATTCAAATTACTACAACCCCTTAGCAAAACAACATTACAACTTGCATATACGATGCACGACAATTCGTAAGTAAGAGACGACCTCGAATTGATAATTATATGTACACGTTTCGGTTGCTCACTAATTAATTAGAAAGTAATTGAAAATTCCATTAGCTTGTAAAAAAATTTCCATGAATTCTTGATGTATCCCCATCTTTCTAAGCCACTGAATGTACCAAAACAATATGAAAATATCATGTTAGACAATTCTAAGACCAAAATTGTCTTACATTAAATTCATCAATCCAGTGTCTGTAGACTTTTGAGATGCCGACAAAATATATGCAGGAGTAGGAAACTAACTCTAAGCTAATAAAACTCAATCAGATTCTAAGTTTTTCAACCCTTACTTGTCACAGTTTCACTGGTAGGAAACCAGGCTACAAGGTTGAGTATGCCACAATGATTGTAGCTCCTTGCAATAGTACTATGTTAACTTAATGAGGTTAGGGTTGAAAAGAAAGTTCAAGTCACACAGGCAAGAAATAAATCCTAACTCTTTCAATCCTAATTTGTCATTTATCCAATGGTATAAGATCAGGTTGCAAGGTGGAATATGCTACGATGAATGTAAGATCCTTACAAGAACACTTTGTCACACATATGAAATTAAAGGATTTGAAAAGAGGGTTTTAATCACACTTGTAGAAATAAAATGAATAGGAAATGAAATGAGAAATTTTTGTGATAACATCACACAACATAAAGGAAACTAATTGGGCAGCGTATACTAGAGAGAGGGGGCCTTGCCTCTCTTAGCATATACTACCAGGGAAGACTACAACAAAGAACTCTTGATTTGCAACAACAAGCTCTTTATTTCAGCATCCAAATGATTACAATGATCCTTCTCTTCAACTCTCTAACTTCTTAACTATTGAACTGAATGATATCCTCTCTTATTTATACATAGATCTTCTCCTTCATAAAAGGAAAAGGATTTACAACAACATGGGATCAAATCCTAAACAAGTGGATCTATAACCAACAAATCCTATATCGTAAACATGTGGATATTTCACCACCAAATCTTCGATTTGATATAAGATAGTTTGAATAAGAAACATCATATTCCATGAGATCCATGTGCCCAAATTCATGGGTATAAGCCAAAACTTGGTCAAACCACTTAGCTTTAGAATTTCAAACTTAGAATGACTTGTTTTAGAAATATCCATCATACACCCCTTGTTTTGTACTTTTTGAATATTTTCCTTCATTGTCACCTAAATAACACTATTATGCACAAAACCCATATTTTATATTTTTGAGATTCCTCTTCATCTGTTCAGAAATGCCTTGGAAAGTTTGACTATCAGAATTGCCAATCAACTACATAATTGCCAACACAATTGTTGAAGTTCATAAGTAAGTTAGGAAACCACAATATATACTTTAATTAATCAAAAAAGCATGTGAAATTGACCATTTTAGTGTACATATGACATGTGAAGCTCGTGTAGGGTGAAAATGAACAATTACGGCAATATGGTTATTGAAGTGAATGGAAATGGAAGGGAAAAATAGGTGAAAGAATGGCTAATGGCATCATAAAATGTGTTAATTATTAGGCCCAACATCTCCCCCACACTTAAATAATTGCATTTCCTCATGCAATCAAAGATACGTAGGAGGTAGCCTCCAGGTATATATGATACAATACCTTCTTAGATTTTTCAAAGTCATTGATGCCATAGGGAGATGGATAATGATGGATAGATAATGAAATGTAAAGTGTAATGAAATGGAGTGTAAGGGAATTAAGTAATGGAAAATATAGAAATCTTGAAGAATTCCATGTGCGTGAATTCCCAAGTTTGATAACTACCTAGAAATAGAAATTGCTTACCCAACTTTACCTTCTCCTGGTGGATGCTGGTTTGAGAGACAAATGTTGAACTCTGGCTCACTTGATGAAGAATGTTGATTGTTGATGTTGCTTGAATAAAGAATGATAAAGAATATTTAATGAGAAATCTGAATCCGAAGATGACCTGATGAATACTGATATATCTGAAGAAGTATTGGTGGTGATGTTGGAAAATATAAGAGCTGACCCAAATTTGCTCATTGTTTATTGAACTTGTAGCTACATAAATGCTTGGAAACTTGAAAATTGAAAAATGTTGAAAATTGGTGTTGATAGGTGGATAAGAATCTCATACTAATTTGAAATCATCTCCAAGTGGTGATCTAGTCTTTGGATGCATGCAACCATTAAAAACTACAAATCGCCTACAAAAAGTTGGTTGGAGCTTTTTACAAAATTTTGACAATTTGTATAAGTTCAGTTTCAAAACATGTTGGTGCATCCCTTTTTATGCATTTTCGAAAAAAAAAAGTATGCAAGGTACTCAATTTTTCATATTATCTTCAAAACCCATGTCTCATAATTTTTTATTTATGCCTTATCTACTTGCAATATCTGTGCAAAAAGTGCCTCTGAGAAAAGAAATATGGTTGTAACAACCTTTCTATAGCTGCAAAAGCACTTGAATTTTGAAAAAAATTGTTTTTCAAAGAAAAATGCTTATTTTATGTGGCTATGAAAGTTGAATGGAAATGACATGTCCACCCCTCCCCCACACTTGAGATATTGCATGTACTCGTGCATGTGATGTAGGTGGACTATCTTGCATGAACGTTTATGGAGATGGTTGCAAAAAATGTCCTTCTTAAATAGCACATGAAAGTGTTTTATATGCCCACTAGACTTTTTGAAAATAAGAAGATGATGCAACCCTGTTTTCAAAGAATAATCATAAAAAGATGATGTATGAGAAATTCATGATTGCATGCATGAATTTCTCACACGAAATATTGACATCTGATTTGTTTGATCCTTGTAAATTCGATCTACAACTTGGGCCAATTTGATCCATTGTTGATCTGCATCCTCTGTCAGATTTTTCCACTACTTTGATTGTACCTTTGACTTTTGTGTTCTGTTGATCTGGAAAGTGTTAGTTTGATCTTGACAGGTGGAGAAGCTGAAGGATACCATTTATCATGTCCTCCAAGTCGGATTTTCATTGTATTGTGCATGCATCTATATGGACCTGTAACTCAGCTACAGAGTAATTATGCTTCATGTTTTAGAAATATTTTACAAAGATAATATATGAAAATATAAAAAGAAATGGAATTTTTACCTAGTTTTCATCCTTTATATATCAAAATGATGGCAATGGAGAATAATGAATATGGTAGGCTTTTAAGAGTATGATAAGCAAGGTAAGTATTATGTCCAAGCTTTGGATTATACCAAGTACTATGTCCATGCTTCCTATATTTCATAATTATGAATGTAAAAATAATCTAACACTCATTTTACCTTTGATTTACTTGTATCCCTTAATTATCATGTCTGAAACTGGAGTTGAAGCAATAATGAATGTGGAGTTCTAATTTTGTAGTTTGTGAGTTTCCTTCTGAATCCATCACAAGAAATATTTCTTAGATCCAACTTTTTCTTCTATGTGCAGCTCCACCTTTCACTCTAATTTCCTTTGAACCTTGTATAAGTATGCAAAAATAACAATTGATGCAGTAACTACTATTCTGACGGTCCTTTGTAAAAGTATTGTAGATGTGCTCACTTCACAATCATAACCAAAGGAAAGTGAGCTTGGATCTCTGAATTCTAATTCAAAAATTTTCTTGTGTGACTCTACATGCATTTTCTAATGCCAGCCACAAGCCTTTTGTGTACAACTTTTAACCTGCTCCATTTCCAGTATAGCTCCACTTGGAAAGGGGACAAACCTGACCTAATTAGAATCAAATAATAGGTCAAGTGGAAAACAAAGATTCCCATCAAGTCTTGATTTAAACCAACAATATTCACGAACCTTTAAAATGCATGAAGATTCTATCGACCTTTGATGTATCCAATTCAATTATTTATGCTTCAAAACTAATTCATACCAAAGAACATTTTTTTTTTTAAACTCAAGTCAACTTATCACTTATTGTTGTTGTGTGTGGGAGGCTCCAGCTACTCGACTCCAATCGTCTATGCAAAAAGGCACTCTTGATGACAGCTCACAACCTCTTTGAGCTCTTCTTTAATTGAGATCGTCTCCACATTTTAAAAAATTATCGTCAAATGCACATTAAATGTTGTCGCGCATAAATGGATGCAAAATATGGTATTTCAAAGCAGGTGTTCTCTTTATTTTTGGAGGGTGTACAAGATAATGACTTGGAAGCTTCGATTCCCCATAATATTCAAGCCTACCTGCATAATGAATTTTGGGATGTCGAACTCTATTAAACTTGATTTCCATTCCAAAAAAACGTAACGTAACCAAACTTCATAGTTAAAGAGTCTTCAAGTACCCCCCAACGAATCCTTGTTTGATTTGTAAAAGAGAAAAAATGAAGACGAGCCCAATGATGCCCTGGGTTGTTGATTTTAACTCTGTAATTGCATGAAACTGTATTGAGAGAAGTTGTATGCTCTTGAATTGGGATGGAGGAGATCTAGATCAAAATCTCATAAATCATGAATCACCAAACTAACTCCAAAACAAATGACAGATGTCAAAAACCACAACTAATTTTTTGCGAAATATCAGTTTGAATAACCTTGTGTATCTCCTAGATATGGCACAATTTTCGTAACCCTTTTCTAGGAAACCAAATGGACCCGTCCTAGAAAAAACCCATGTGGAATATTTTGAAGATTCTCCTCCATTTGCTCGAAATTGGCCCCGAAAATATGTCTCTCCGAAACTGACCAGATCTCATGAATTGTTTGCAGAGAAAAAGAATTTATGTGTGCATTCCTTATGTTTCTATTACACTATCTCGATTTTCCCATGACAATCTAAAAAAAACAGCCTCCAATTATAACATTTTTGAAGTAAGGGTAGCCTCAACACTTTCTTGATGAACAAACTATACAAAAAGCTCTTTCAGATATTTTTGGAATATGAATGTCCATAACCTCTCCAAATTTCTCAAAAATGGGAAAGGAGAACCTCCCTCCTATTTCTTTGGATTGGTATACAATTCACAAAGATATTGCAAGAAATTTCCACGAGTAATGAAACTAAAACTTGAATGAGAGACTGACTCTCCATGGACTTGGGGATCACAGAGCCCTCAATTCTTCGGTGTTGCAAATTGGTCGTATCACAGTATCAAGGTGAAAAGATATTATGATCGCAATAAGGATCACAATATTGTTGATCTTGCATGTTCCAAGGTGAAAATATCTCATCATTTGAAACTCTGATTGTGGATTGATGTGGAGTGATTCTTCCATTTGATCTTAACAATGAATCTCAAGATTTTTTATCATAAATTTCAACAATTTGATCATGATCAATGTAGATTACTTTTGATGAATGAATTTTCTCTAAAAAAAAAATGTTGCTTATGCAGATTTGATAGTTGTGCAGAGGAGGAGGTGCCTTCAGTCTTCATTCCAGCTTGGCCATCTTGAATGTAATGTAGGGGTTGATAGATAGTAGTGTTGCTTCTAAATATGAAACCTTTGGAATATTGATACAAGAAACTAAAATCTCTGCCATAGGAAGATTTGAAAGAGGTGTTGCAATAGAAATATGAAATTGACTGCTATAGGAACCTTCTTATTACTAAACTAGCTACTAATCCAATAAACTATATGCATCTTTTATTGAAATGTATTCCCTACCCTACACTATTTGATAAAAACGAGACCCTCTTCTCAAGTATAGGAGTACTTCTAGTGAAACCATGTGCGCAACAATATTAAGAATATATTCATATCCAAGTATGGAAAATGTACCTTGATGGTTGTCTGGATATGAGGGGCCAACTGATCTAATTGCTTTGATGCCAATAGATGTTGAAGGATGAAGTGGTGTTCTGACCTGCTTTTTGTTTGGAACCATTCTTCGATATAATCACTTCTCCCTTGGTTCTCTTCTTCATAAGTATTATTGGCCTACATATCCTATGTTGTCACATGTTGTAGATCTTCAAATATTTGTCTCTTGCACAAAGGATCTGGGCACAAACTACCAAGAGACCCTTCAATTTTAGGTTCCAAAACATGCTCTTCATTTGATGTTGTCCATATATCTTTGGTCTCTTCTCCATATTTGCAAGGAGAATAAACGAAAAATACCATATATGCTTTTTGTTCATGGACCTTTTTCTCTTCTTTTCCTTTTTGAGATACATATATGTTCCTTATGGATGTTAGGATTTGATCCTCTTGATATGCAGAGATGTTCCTTGTTGTTGCTAGGATTAGAGAGATCTCTCGGAGTAACATATTCCATTTCTCAACATCCCTTGCACATCTGTGAAGGCTCTTAGCTGGTTGAGAATCCATGTCTTGCACATGGATTAGTGTATCGGGGGTCTTCTTGAATATAAAATTGCTACTTCTACACAAAGCAAATTTCAAAGAAAAGCATGTACTTGGACATCTCATGCTACTAAGACCTTGTTGTCACCAAGTTATCTGTTGACATGAGTATGCATCAAATTTAAATGAAAATATGGAAAATCAAATTGCCAATTCCTATTCCCTTTAGCATCTCCTAGGCAAAGATGCCAAAATGTCAGTCAATTCTATTACCAGAATTTTGTTACATTAAATTCATCAATCCAGTGTCCATAGACCTATAAGATGTCGATAAAATATATGTAGGAGTAGGAAACTAACTCTAAGATAAGAATACTCAATCAGATACTAAGTTTTTTAACCCTTACTTGTCACAGTTCCAATGGTAGGAAATCAGGCTACAAGGTGGAGTATGCCACAGTGATTGTAGCTCCTTGCAACAATACTCTGTCAACTTAATGAGATTAGGGCTGAAGAGAAAGTTTAAGTCACACATGCAAGGAATAAATCCTAAATATTTCAATCCTAAGTTGTCATTGCTCCAATGGTAGAAGATCGGGTTGCAAGGTGGAATATGCTACAATGAATGTAAGCTCCTTACAATAGTACTATGTCAACATCTGCAATTAGAGAATTTGAAAAGAGGGTTTTAAAAACACTTGTGGAAATTAAATGAGAAATTGTTGCGATAACATCGCACAACAGAAAGGAAACTAATTGAGAATTGTATACCAGAGAGAGGGGGGCCTACCTCTCTTGGCATATACTGCCAGGGAAGACTACAACAGAGAACTCTTGATTTTCAACGACAAGCTCTTTATTCCAACATCCAAATGATTACAATGATCCTTCTCTTCAACTCTCTAAATCCTTAACTTTTTAACTATTGAACTACTAAACTCAACTATTGAACTAAATTATATCCTCTCTTATTTATACATATAGCTTCTCCTTCATAAAAGGAAAAGGAGTTACAACAACATGGGATCAGATCCTAAACAAGTGGATCTATAACCAACAAATCCTAGATCCTAAACATGTGGATATTTCACCACCAAATCTTGGATTTGATATAAGAGAGTTTGAATAATCAACATCATATTCCATGAGATCCATGTGCCCAAATTTGTGGGTATAAGCCACAACTTGGTCAAACCACTTAGCTTTAGAATTTCGAACTTAGAATGACTAGTTTTAGAAATCTCCATCATACACCCCTTGTTTTGTACTTTTTGTAGATTTTCCTAGTGCGTCACCTAAATGACATTATTCTGCACAAAACCCATATTTTAGATTTTTGAAATTCCTCTTCATCTGTTCAAAAATGCCTTGGAAAGTTTGACTATCAAAACTGCCAATCAACTACAAAATTGCCAACACAACTATTGAAGTTCATAAGTAAGTTAGGAAACCACAATATCTACTCTAAGTAATCACCAAAGAATGGGAAATTGAACATTTTAGTGTACATATGACATGTGAAGCTCGTGGAGGGTGAAAATGAACAATTACAGGAATATGTTTAATGAAGTGAATGGAAATAGAAGGGAAAAATAGGTGAAAGAATAGCTAATGGCATCATAAAACATGTCAATTCTGAGGCCTAACATATCCTACATGGTTTACTCCTCGAGATGGTAGGAAAACACTCTCTGATACCACTGAAATGTCCCTCCTAATGGTTGTTATATAATTCTTCCTACTATTGTAACATTCTAGTGGTTTCTTGGGTCATGACTTTCATCAAACAGTTGGCCAACAACCTTAAAACCCACTGAACAACTCTTTTTCTATTGTTGTTG
>JASDQU010508751.1:29330-40159 GCA_032191745.1 Picea mariana | reverse complement strand
TTTTTACCTTTGTTGGAGTATGTTGGTGAAACTAAGATCACCTAGGAGCTCACCCTGGGAGGGCACATCTAGTCCCTGGATCAAAATTCTGAAATTTGAAGTTTGAGAAATTAGGGTTTCCTCATAAAACCCTAAGTTGCAATTGCAGTTGCAGTATCAGTTGCAGTTGCAATTGTAGTACCAGTAGTAGTTGCAGTACTAGTTGCAGTTGTAGTATCAGTGTCAGTTCCTTCATCTCAGTTCCTTCATGCTAGTTTTTGTGCTAGTTGCAGTGAAAGTTTTTGTGAAGTGTTGGCACTGATTTTTATTGTCCTAATGCACTTTACCCTAGAAAATATCCAGCTAGCTTTAGGTTACAAGTTGAATCACCTTTAAAGTTTTAAAGGTTCGTTATTGCTTGTCACTGTTGTCGGATGGTGCCACTACCTGTCAATGTTGTCAGAGGTGTGCTCTTACTGTATCATTATCTTAAGGGTATTTGCAGGAGAAGGGATCATTTGTCCAAACAACAATCGTAGATCTAGAAGGATCTCAAATCCAACACATTCAAAGGAACAGCACACCCTAGGTTTGATTGTTTTTATATGTCTCTATTTGCTATGGAATTATTGTGATCTTACGAACATCTAGGTTGTATTTTGTGTTGAAATATTGTAACTACGAAGTATATTATAATTATAATTGATTTATTATTAAATAGAACAATCCCCTTTTGTGGATTGGTCAAACCCCAGTTAAATGATGCTAATTGAGAAGTCAGCCCCTAGGGTTAATTAAAATGGTTTTAGCCACTAGTTGGAGAAGTCGGCCCTGCTTGATGAAAAGACACAACCCTAGTGCTCCTCATCTAGTATAAATAAGAGAGGCTAGTGCCTCATTCACTCACTCACTCAAGTCACTCATCTAGTGCGCAAGTTTGAAAGAAGTTGTAGTTAGATGAAGGAGGAGAGAGACATGCATTGGTCAGTCTTGGATATTCTCTAGTGTTTGGTATTTTATCTTGGTATTGTATTCGCAATCTATATTAAGGAAGTTTTTGTTGGGTTTTCTCCCCCATGAGGGTTTCCCAGGACAAAATCTTGTGTACCTTTTGATTGTGTTTCTTTCGGTGATCCTTCTTATGCTATTATTTTCTAGTAAATTGAAAAGAACATAATAGCAGCTCTAAAATTAACATGGTATCATAGCTTCACTGAAAAGAGCACCTTTTGTTGGGTAACCAAAAATGTCATTGTTATCGTACAAGAAAATTAGGGCTTTCTGTTGTAAGGGAATTTTAGCCTAAAAACCATCTAGGGAAGTGTGCCCTAGCCTAGAGAACTCATTAGCAGCTTGAGTGCACCTTTTCAGTGGCTAGAGCCTCTAGAAAGTGAAACCCTAGTTTTCACTCGTACCAAAAAACCAGGAAACCAGAACTAGTACCAGAAGTACTAGTCTAGATTTGCGCAGGCTCAGTTTTAAGGGGTAAAATTTGGATTTTCTAAAAACAAACTACACCAGCCTACTCGCCTCAACCCAATGCACCTCCTGGTAAGTTCAGATTTAATTTCTGAGCAATTTCATTTTTTGGTCATTTTCCTAGCTCCAGGTCAAGATGTTTGCAAGCACCAAGCTTGTTGATAAGTTAGACTGTGTGGATAACTTTTGTGCCTGGAATTATAGGATTGCACTCATTCTTGAAGAGAATGACCTTGCAAAATTCATAAAGGAAAATGTACCAGAACCCGTAGAAGATGTAGCTAAAGAAAAGTACAAGAAGGATATGGTTAGGGCCAAAAGATTCATTGCAGACACCATTAAAGATCACTTTATCCCTCAACTGTCTTCAAAGAATACTCCAAAATAAATGTTCGATGCCATAACCAGAATGTATGAAGGAAAGAATATCAACCGAAAGATGAATCTGAGAACCCAAATCAAGAGTACAAAGATGCAAAAGGGAGAAACTATTCATGACTATTTCTCTAGGGTTTCTCATCAAGGAACATCTAGAAGCAATTGAAGACAATCTAGATGAAGATGAACTCATAATGACAGCTCTTAATGGTCTCACAAGACCTTGGTATATCTTCATCCAAACTATCTATGCAAGAAAGGAAAAACTCCAAATTAACAGTCTTTGGGAAGAATGTGTTCAAGAAGAAGCAAGAGTAGCTAATCGAGAAGCAATACTAATAAGGGATGAAGATCAAGCCCTAGATGCTCATGCTAAAGTAGGAAAAAAAATGTCTCACTTCCATAAAGAGACCCACCTAAATAAGGAATCTCACTCCCCATGGAGATTCACCCACTTCCATAAATAATCTCACCCTCCAAGGAGATTCCAGAAATTTCAGAAAGGTCAAAGAAGAGAAAAGGATTTCTCCTCTTATCAATGTTACCATTGTGACAAGATGGGACATATTGCTAAGAATTTTCCAGCTAGAAGAGAAGAATACAAGAAGAGAAATAACAAAAGACACTATTGTTACACATTATTTCCATCACCCTTATGACCGTTAATGATGTAAACCTATCTATTGCCTTCAAAGCGGTCAGTGGCATGAATTCCTAAAGAAAGAAGGGAGAAGAACTTTCCCTGAGAGAAGGAGTTGTATTTTCCTCTGTAAAAACCCTATTTTGGAGGATTTCCGCGGGCTACACCATAGCTAGGGTGCGGAAATGCCGAATTTTTGCAGGCTGCACTCTAGCTAGGGCACGGAATTTTCACAGGCTGCACTATAGCCAGGTCGCGGCGGCCTTCATATGTGGGAAAAATAATCATTTTCTCGATGGTTCTAGAAGCAAAAGCTTCTATGGTGAGGTGGCCTCTGAATGGTTTGGATCTTACTCACTTTCATGATTTAGTGGGATCATCCTAACCTCCTCACCTTATCCTCTTCAGCTTATAAAAGGAGAGGATATCTCATAGAGAAAGTTAGCTTGGCTTGGGATTAAACTTGATTGATTTGGATTTGGCTTGGAATTATTAGCTTGGTTAGAGTGGCTTTGAGATTTGCTTTTGTCAAGATAGATGTCAAATCTTTAGTCTTAGAATTCTTGGATCAGAAGTGTGTGGGAAGAAAGGAACTGTTGGGAGGAACCTTACGACATCAAGGCATCTGGTTGTATTCTCTCTTCCTATTATTTAATATAATACAATGGCATGTTTCTTTCCCATAGAAATTTCTTATTTTATTGCATAATTCCTTGATCACATGCATAGGTCGTCATTGAATATACTCTCTCTACTTTCACTTTGGTTGGTTTGTGTCTCACTGGAGGATCAGTATCACAAGAGCACCAGAGCGAAATAGGAATAACAAAGACATAAGGAAGCGATATTTAAAGGTATGTCTATCATTTTTTGTTTAGTAGTAAATTTGATGATTACAGCCTAGGGAAAGAACCATGTCCTATCATGTTTTGTTCTAGATCTAAGTGTATCTAGGGAGATTAGTTTATGTCTACATTTACCGATTTACCCAGCCACAAAATTGGCGACTCCATTGGGGAACGAATTGTTTTCCTATTTTTCCTTGCTTTCTTTCTTTGATTGCTTGTTTTTTTGTTTTCTGAGTCATTGGGAGATCCATCTTGACTCTCTGACTATTAAACTTCACCGGAAAAACCTTCTTAATTTTTAATTTTTTCCATTTTTTCTTGATTTCCGCACCCTGCTTTGAGGGACAGTGTGGCGACTTAGGATTTCCGCACCATACCTGTTTAGACCAGTGCGAAAAATCCGCACCCTACTCATATCTGGCCTGTGGAAATCAGTGATTTCCGCACTGTGTTAACCTACAACCTGCGGAAATTGTGAAAATTTTGATTTTTGATGGTTTTTTCCTTACCCGGACCTTGGATTTGGTTTTGGAGTGAATTTTTGGGTTTGATTATGATCTGTTTATAGTCTTCTTGACATCTTTGAAACTGCTTTTAGCCATCTTTGCTTTGTTTTCTTTTGAAAGATTTGATCTCTTCCTTTGAGTGTCTTTCAGTTACAAAGCCTTGTTTTTCTTTAGAATTGTTTAGTGAAAAGAACACTTCTTTTTTCTGAATAACTCACAGTAAAAGAGAAACTTTGTTTGGGTTGTTTTTTGTTTTGAAGTGATTTGCTATTGCTTTTATCTATCTTTGAAACAAAAATCTTATTTCTTTCTTTGCATTAGATTGGGGGCATATTTGTGTTTGAAGTAGTGAAATTGCATGATTTTTGGTCTTAAATTCTTAAAAAATTTCCCCCTCATGGCCAGGGGGGCATGAATCGTGTATTGGTGTACAGTCTATTTGTCTCATTTCTTGAAAATCTTGATATTGGTGAGTTTAGTAAATTTTGGAACATTGTGCATCTGGGAATGATAAATGTTTTCTCCTTCTCGTAGCATAGCTTTCATCGAAATGAAAATATTGCATCTTCATCTCTTTGCATAACTTTCAAGTCGGTCAAAACACCATATTGTTCACGCCATTTTCCTCTTGAGTAACAACAGCCATAAAATAAAGCACTTATAAAAAAAATTGATTAGACATTTTTTATACTTTCTGGTAGCAAACCTACATTAGATTGGTTGTAGGGCTTTGGAATAGGTGTGAAAGATAACTTTCCAAAGTTGCAAACAAACATAGAATCTTGAGTTAGGGAGCGGTTAAATCCACTTATTACATTTTTTCCTGGGAAGCCCTTCTAACACAAGGGTCAATCACGAGGTCACATTGAGACTGGAAGAGTAACTCACCCTGCTTTATTGGTCTTGGTGTAGAGGTTACGTGTATTATGGGTGTCGCTTGAGAGGTATACCCACAATGATGAGTGGAAGCCTTTCAAGTTGATTTTAGGCTAGATACCCTACCCTTGCGTGTGGATCGGACTGTCGACTATTTCCCCATGCATCATTGTAGTGATTGGTAACCTTAGTGGCCTATCTCTTTAGGGTCTTTACACAAGGTGACTATGGAGGGGTAAGTCTTCACGGTACCTGGAATCGACGTTGGCCAAACTCACTCGAGCTCCTTGGAGGGTATACCCACGATTATGTGTGGGAGCTTGCACCAGGGTGTAAGTCCGTTAAGTAGGTCGTCAACGTAAATTTTCCACCCGCTCTATCTCAACCCCTTCTTACTTTGTTCCCGCGACGTTGGATTTCATCACCAACTAGTGTGCTCATTGTAAGAAGGTTTTGTTTGCTTGCTTGCTTACTATATTTTTAGTGTGTGTTGTTTGTTCTCCCTAGCAGACTCTAGGTTGGATCTTTATTTAATGGCGTCTGTTCCTGAAACAACCAATGAAGGAACCCCTGTTCCAGGGTAACCTTTTGTTTTTCCTTCTTACAGGAACACTGGTCCTCCTCACATCACTACTTTGAGCCTTCCAGGTCTCACAATTGGATTACCAGTATGGTTGTTTTCCACTCAGGTAATCCCGAATGCAGCTTGTTCTTTTGTTATAAGCACTCCCCCCCAAGAACAGCAACCTCATGTTGATCCTTCACCTTCTTCACCAGTATGATATTTTTCACCTTCTCCACTTGCAAGGTCTTCTTCCATTTCATCTTCTTCATCAAGTGAAAGCTCTGAAGCTATTAACTCATTGGATAAGAAAAAGAAGAAAAGGAAGAATAAGAAGAAGAAAAATAAACAAGGATCTAAAATTCCAACCACTGTTAGACATGTTGGAAAGAAACCAGTTACTGTTGATCGCTCTAGGAGTGTTGATGATGTCAAGATCACCCAAACAACCCGTAAGCCCAAGTACCCTTGTAGGCTTTGCAAGGATAGACATCTTCTTAAGCATTGCCCTGGTCTATCCAAGGTTATAGAAGCATGGTCTACACACCCTCTCCAACCTATGTCATCATCCTCTGAACAACATGTTGATGACCTCCCATCAACTAGTCACGATACAGTTGGGAAAAAGAAAAGTAGAGTCAAGTTTTCGTGTATGTTATGCAAAGGGATTCATCTAACTCACCTTTTCCCTAATATGGACGAAGCATTGAAATTACTAGAAGACATGACTGTTTCACAGCCCCAACTTCCAACTGCTTATTGCAAGCTTACTCTCGACCCACTTGTAGTTGATGGAATGATTGATCTGGCCCCTTCATCGGTCAATCCGGTTGATCATGTAGTCAACTTGGTCACGTCCTTAGTCAAACCAGTTGACCAAGTGGTCAATGCGATCCCATCCACGGTCAATCCCACTCTCCCGTTAGAGAGTGAAACCAAAGTGGTCGATCTGATTTCCTCCTCGGTCGATCCCACTCTCCCGTTAGAGAGTGAAACCAAAGTGGTCGATCTTTTTCCACCTGTCGATCCCATTCTCCCCTTGGAGAATGAAACCCAAGTGCTCGATCTGATCTCGTCATTGGTCGATCCTACTCTCCCACTCGAGAGTAAACCCGATACTGCCCATGTTTTTCTCATTGATACATAATCTACCGTGCCGAGAAGCATTCCTCCTTCTCCCGTGGAACCTCCTCCAAGTAATGAGGCCATCCTTTTTAATTGGGGTGTGCTAACTGAACCTCGTCTTCCCTCTCACATTCCTTTCCAGATTATAGTACAGGTTTGTGGTCAGGACGTTCCTCAGACGCTGATAGACGAAGGTGCGTCCATTAGTATTTTGTCCTCTATTGCCTGGCAAGATTTGGGTTGTCCTCCGCTTGCGCCAGTTACGCAGAATCTGTTAGCTTTTAACAGAAGAACCAGTCAACCTTTAGGGACCCTTCCTTGGTTTCCTATAATTTTGGGAGGGAAAACTTTCTTTATTGACGTCATGGTAGTCCAAGACCCCTTGGATTTCACTTTACTCCTTGGGCGGGATTATGTCTATGCCATGAAAGCTATTGTGTCCACTCTTTTTCGTGTGATATATTTCCCTCACGATGGAAGAATTATGACTATTGATCAACTTTCATTCATCGGTCCAGACTGAATTACCTCCCTAACTGGTTCGTATACGCAAATGGTATTGCCCCCCACAAGTTAATTATGTGGCATTGTCTCCCATGACTTCAGCTTCTGATGATTTGGATCCGGTAATTGACATGGTGATCTCTTCAATAGTTTTTTTAGAGATTGATCTCCTTACCCTTGTCGCGACCCTCGACATGGTGTCCTTCCAGAGTGTGTTTCTTCCATCGAGTGAAGATATCTTGGAAGCCATGTCCGAGTTTTGTCCCTTGACATGGTGTCCTTACAGAGCATTGTCTTCTTGGAAGCCATGATCAAGAAGAGTTATGAGCATGGTTTTCTGATTTCAAGCTCATTAAAAAATGAAACCAGCCTTGAGCATGATTTTCTGATTTCAAGCTCGTTAAAAAATGAAACCAATTGTGAGGATAGTTTTCACGTCTCTATAAAAACCTCGTTAAAGAATGAAACAAAGGTCTAGGGATTGAACCCATACTCTCGAGCATAGTTCTTATCCTGTGTGAAGCTCATTAAAAAATGAAACAACTTCCCCCTCTTTGTTTGAGTCAAGTTCTTTGTCTAGTTTTTGAAGCTTCTTTTCATCCTCCTATGTCGTTGGATGAAATGAAGCTTGGGGGGAAATGCTTCCAGCCTCTAGACTTCATGCTGAAGTTAAGCCACTAGCTTCTTAATCTGGGGGGCTAAGTACCAACCATGCGTTGGAAAGTCACAAGCATAGTTTTCTATGGTTCAAGCTTGTGTAAAAATGAAACCACCCGCCTCAAGCATAGTTTCCTCTGGTTCAAGCTTGTGTAAAAATGAAACCAGGTCCAAGCATAGTTTTGTTTAGTTTTTAAGCTTGTGAAAAAGATAAAATCTATCCCAAGCATAGTTTTGTTTTGTTTTAAATCTTGTGTAAGAATGAAAACAATCACAAGCTTAGTCTTTGTTCTTTCTCATGCTCGTAAATACATGAGAATAAGTTACCGAGCTTAGTCTTTGTTCTTTCTCATGCTCGTAAATCAATGAGAATGTAAACAAGTATACTTTTATCACTTTTTCGGACTCGTAAAGGTTATACAAAAAAGGAACCCCCTGGAGTTCCCTTTAAGCTCTTTTCAAACTCTCTAAACATGAAAAGATTGTCGAGCGATCTTGTTCTTTTCACGCTCGTTAAAGTATTAGAAAACATGTATGTTGAGCAATAGTTTATCTTTTTTTCGGTCTCATCAGACTACTTTACGAAAAAAGAAATGAGAGAGTTCTCTTTAAGTGTTTTTCAAACTCTATAAACATGAAAAACCCCTGAGTTTTCTTTCTTTGGACTTGTAAAACAAACATCAAAAGGCCCATATGGGACTGAACTACTCCTTCTTAGGGTTCGTTAAATATACTCCGAAGGATGAGCTTACATTACAAGAATATGTTATCCTCCTCAAGCTTGTGTAAAAATAAAGAGGTACTCGCTAGAAATGGTGGGGGTGGGGATTGGGAAAGAAATGTGTATAAACCTATATTCCATGGAAGAGTCAATTTTTGAACATGATACCCTTTCACTTGCTTTGTGTCTAGGTTGGAAAATCCTCTTGTCTCTTGATCATACTCCTTTATAAGATTACAAATTGGTCTGTGATCCCTATTGTTGAGTTGGTGTTTCCAAGACAGTTTTCGTGTCATCAATATGTTCAAAGAGAAGTTCAACCTGGAAAGCCTTCTATTGCGTCGGCCATGTCTGCAGTCTTTAAGCCTTCTATTGCGTCGGCCATCCCTGAGTCAGTCCTGAATCACTTGTTACTCTGATCTACATCAAATCTTGTTACTTGTCTCGTGTCATTGATGTGGGACACATTAAGGCCCTCCTGTGACGAGTATTTTCCTGTCGACTTCAACTCATTATCCAGGAATTAGACTTAGAAACTAATTGGTACCTTGGAACTTGCATGCCTCAATGGCAGGTTTCCTCGCTTTCGACAGTGGGTTTTCATTATTGACCCTTGATTGAGAGATATCGTCGAGTGTTCGACTTCAGCTCATTAATTCACATTCGTTGGATTGTACTAGAGTACCTTGGGAGTCATTGATATTAATGGTGATTTCCCTCGCACTTGTTAACAGTATACACTAATGACCAGTAATCAAGTGGTTTCTACCATGTTCAACTTCAGCACATGTATTCGCATGGTTAGATTCATACTATAGAGTGGTGGAGATGAAGACCATGAATATTTTCTCACAGATTCAGGTTGCGTTGGAGTATATTCAATTTGTACTGTTGCATAGATCCACATTGTATGTCTCATGGCTATGTTCAAATCTGAGTCTTTAACAAATAGATCCACAGTGTATTTTTGGTGGCTATGTTCAGATTTGAGTCATAATGGCATGGATCCACAATGTATGTTTGGTGGCCATGACCTGTCTTACTTGAAATGGATCTTCACATGTTGGCATTTATGCTTTGAGTCATTTGTATTATGAGTATGGGAATGCCTACCTCAGTGATGATATATTATTGTACTGCATTTCCTTGTTTGTTGGCAGGTTTCCAACCGACTGTTCCTTGTTCCCTACACACACTCAACAAAGTATTTCAGCTATCACTCTGTTCTAACTTCATACTTTGGAGGGCTCTCTGTTACACATTGTTTTCATCACCCTTATGATCGTTAATGATGTAAACCTATATGTTTCCTTCAGAGGGGTCAGTGGCCTAAACTCCTAAAGAAAGAAGGGAGAAGAACTTTCCCTGAGAGAAGGAGTTGTGTTTTCCTCTGTAAAAACCTTATTTTGGAGGATTTACGCGGGTTTCACCATAGCTAGGGTGCAGAAATGCCTGATTTACGCAAGCTGCACTATAGCTAGGGTGCGGAATTTCCGCAGGCTACACTATAGCCAGGTCGCGGTAGCCTTCGTACGTGGGAAAAATAATCATTTTCTCGATGGTTCTAGAAGGAGAAGCTTCTATGGTGATGTGGCCTCCGAATGGTTTGGATCTTGCTCACTTTCATGATTTAGTGAGATCACCCTAACCTCCTCACCTTATCCTCTTCAGCTTATAAAAGGAGAGGATCTCTCATGGAGAAAGTTAGCTTGGCTTGGGATTAAACTTGATTGAGTTGGATTTGGCTTGGAATTATTAGCTTGGTTAGAGTGGCTTTGAGATTTTATTTTGTCAAGATAGATGTCAGATCTATAGTCTCAGAATTCTTGGATCAGAAGTGTGTGGGAAGCAAGGAACTGTTGGGAGGAACCTTACAACATCAAGGTATCTGGTTGTAATATCTCTTCCTATTATTTAATATAATACAGTGGCATGTTTCTTTACCATAGAATTTTCTTATTTTACTGCATAATTCCTTGATCATATGCATAGGTCGTCATTGAATATACTCTCTTTTCTTTCACTTTGGTTCGTTTGTGTCTCACTACAGGATCAGTATCACAAGAGCACCAGAGTGAAGCATGGACAACAAAGACATAAGGAAGCGACATAATTTAAAGGTATGTCTATAATTTTTTGTTTAGTAGTAAATTCGATGATTAGAGCCTAGGGAAAGCATCATGTCCTATCGTGTTTTGTTCTAGATCTAGGTGGATATAGGGAGATTAGTTTATGTTTTCATTTACCGATTTACCCAGCCACAACCATGCCCATGCAGTTGAAGATGATGAGCCACCCACAAAGATGATTAATGAAAATATCGAAGATTATGTTTTATTTTTCGCCCTCTCAGGATCTGTGTCACCTGGAGAGGATACTTAGCTCATAGATAGTGATGCTTCTAAGTACATGACAGGTCATAGAGACATTCTCTCTATCCTCATAGAAAAGAACTTTCCCCGGAAATTTACACTTGGAGATGATTACCCATACCCTATCAAAGGAGTGGGAGAATCCACCTACAAAATTGATTCAGGGACCCTGACGAAGATGA
>JASDQU010508749.1:24754-39842 GCA_032191745.1 Picea mariana | reverse complement strand
ATATTAAAAAAAAAAAGAAAAAGAAAAAGAAAAAAGAGAAAAAAGAAAAAGGGAGTTGAGTTGTGAAAATCCAGGAAACTGGCACAATATAAACTCGAATTTTCATTGGAAAACCAAGTAAAATTGGCCAATCAAAATTCTTCAAAAAAAAATAATATTTTCATTATTACCTTCTAGTTTAATTCTACAGCTTCAAGAGTTTTATAAATTTTTATCTCCAAGACTTGAGGACAAGTTAATAAATAAGGCTAAGGGGGATAAGGTATACTTTTTTTTTGAAATTCTTTGAAAACCTTTCAAGCCTTCTACAGATGACAACATGCATTTCAAAAAGGAACTTCATCCAGCAGAGGGACCTCAGAAGAATATCAACTTCATTCAGCAAGGGACATGAGAAAAATATCAACTTCATTCAGCAAAGGGACCTGCGAAAAAGATCAAATCAACTTCATTTAGCAGAGGGACCTAAGAAGAATACTAAGCAATAGAAATACAAGAGGAAAGATTTACAGCAACATTCCAGCCAGCTTCAATCAGGCAAACACAATGAGCAAACAAGTTAGTATATATTTTCCTTTTTAATGCTTTAAATTTGGAAAATTCTTCATAAGCTAAGCAATGATAAATATCCTATCTTTCCCTTTCCCTACATCATATTTTCATCACTCCATTTTCATATACCCTCAAAAGAATAAAAAATGGTACTCAAAAGAACCAATTTTGGTCTCCAAGGGAGTTATAAGGAAAGGATTAGGTTTAAAAAAATAAATCAAACACATTGTTTTTGAGCTGTAAACACTCTGTTTTTTGAAGATATAAGTGGCATACACACAAACTGAATTGTTGTTTGCATACAAATTAAATAAAGGGGTCATAAGAAGAGGGTTTCATGCTTGACAAAGGGGATGGTCATTCAAGGAAACAAATTAAGGGAGTTATAAGTCAAATGAACACATTTTCTTAGAAAACAAAACCATTTCTTATGATGATTAGAAGGAAGAGGGAAAGTACGAAGGTACAAATAAAACAACACCTTCAGCTATGATCACTGTACAAATGCATTTAAAAAAAAAATAAAAAAAATGATAAAAACCCTTGTCTAAGTTTCCTCCACAACGATTTTCCTCCCTTCCTAAAAAGTGTTATGACTTAAACTCTTTTCATGTGCTGTGTCTCACTTGAACGCTCCCCAAACTCGAACCGCTGACGCACTCCTGTGTATACTTACCTCCATTTCAAAATGCATGCTCTGTTTCAAACATGCCAACGCCATTCCAAACAAAAAATCCCTACGCTCTAGCAAATTGTTCCCTCTTACGCCTTCCTATCCTGAAATCTCTGATAAATAATGAATTGTATGTTGACAATTTCACTGTCAACATACAACATTCTTGCCCTGCGGAAGAAAACGTGGAAGTTGAAGGAGATGTGTGGTGAGCAAAGGCAAGAGAACGTATTCAAGTAGGAGTTGACCAGTGAAAGGTAAGTTCGAACTCAAATAATTGTAAAGCTAAGTGCAAAATTCGACTTCCTGAGGTACATTTTGAGAACAAAACAGTTCATTTCTAGTAGAGGCTGATTGTAAGAAGGAAAATTGAGTTGGGATTCAACAAGAAGCCTGAGAATTTTTTACCAGGTATGCCCTTGCATCAAAAAATTTATGATTGAAGAACAGAGAGCAGTTTAGAAATTTGAAAAATATGAGATTTTCTTTGTTTTTGAACAGAAAAATCTTATTGAAGACCATTCATAGAATTAAATCCAAACAGAGTCTGTAAGTTTATAAATCTTGGTCAAAGAAATTGCAGGGTTGAAACTTTTGACAAGAATAGGCCTCCTTTTTATAAATAGTGGAAATATTTTAGGGTCTTGCTCTTAAAAAAACTGGAAGAATGGTGTCTAGATATGAACCAGAGAAACCTGATACATCAGAAATTCATAAGGATTGTATACAAATTCTTGAGCAAAAACAGTGGATAACTTTCTTTGAGAAATTTGATGGATCTTGTGAGGAATTTGCTTTAGAATTTGCTCATTCATTTGATGGGGAAAGGGCTACTGTTGGAAACCTTACCATTAGAATCTCTGAAGATATCATTGCACATGTCACTGGACTTCCTCAAATAGGATAAAGATATTTCAAAACTAGGCATTTTAAAGATAAATCATGGGCATCTTTTATTTCCAGATCTAGGGTGGCAACAATCAATTGTAAGAAGGAAATCCCAAGGAGTTGGTTGATTCATCCTTGGGATGAATTAGCCTATCTCATACATAAGTTTATAACTTGTGAGGGAATATTTAGAATCATCTACCTATATCACATTAAGCTGCTACAACACTTAAAAGGTGACTGTGAAATTAACATGCCCTATTTTCTACTGCAAAGCCTTTCTAAGATGGCTAAGGCCGTTCAAAAATAAGGGAGGAATACAGAAAAGAGTTTATATCATTGCGGCTTTATTAAAATGATCATCATATATGAACTACAGAAGCAGAACTTGACTTGGCAACAGTTTATCATTGAAAATGGTTTTGAAACAATAAATGAGGAAGAAAAAGAGGAACAAATCTTGGTTGTGTCCGAAGATGAGGAAGAAATATAGAACCCCAAGGCAACAAGCTCAAAACCGCCTATGGGGAGGAGAAGAACAAGAAGCATGGTGAAAAGAGAGAAAGAATTTGAGGAAAAAGACAAGATTTTTACCACATATGAAAGAAAATCAAGGAAACGCCAACAAGTTCAAATGGGACAAATACAAGAAAGTGATGATGAAGCACAACAAACACAGTATGCACATATTCAGACTCTGGAGGCACAATCATTGGAAAATGATGGTTTTGAAGAACAAGAAACTTCCACATAGGAGCAAATGAGAGAAGATGTGGAACAATTAATTAAAGATATGAAAGAAGAAACTCAAATAGAAGAAGTGGCTGGTGGGTCCACATCAGAACTTGATAAGAAAAACAAGAAAATAAAGAAAATGAAGAGAAAAATCAAGGAAATTGAAGTCCTGGAAAGATATATAAAAACAAAGAATGAAATGCTAAGGACTCAAAGCCATAAAACACAGGAGGAAAATGAAACCTTGAAGAAAAATAACAAGAAGCTTCAAAAGCAAAACAAATTAATCTCCAAACAGGCCTATAAGTGGTTTCAACAGAAGAAGGCATATAAAGAAAAATATCAAAGAATGAAAGCTCTTCATACAGCTTAGGTTAATGTGGAGACATTATTGCAGGCAATAGAGGTGGCAGAAGATCATTGACATAGGTTCAAGAACATTTTGTTTTGGTGCATGAGGACATGCAAAGACTTCCTCTTAGGGGAGATGTTGAGTACATTTTTATGCTTCCTTTTTACTCTATAAGATACATTTTTGCCTCCATAACCATCCATTTTGCCTCCATTTCATTCCATATTTTCCATAAAATAGCTTATGCAAGGTACATTTATCATTCTTTAGCTTAAGAATTGAGTTTTCTAATTTTTGGCATTAAAATTGAAAATTTATCAGAAATTATAGGATTTGACTAAATCCCGTAATTGCTCCTAGGTTCGTGTACTTGCAGGATAGTTGGGAGAAATATGAGACTTAGGTCATGATCCTTGATGTAAAAGGATGGATGATGAGCTATCAACTTCGAGATCTGAGCCTTCCAGGTGTCTGGTCAACGCTGGTCAAACAGGGACACTTCAACAGAAAATACCCTGTTTTAGCCTAAAATCATGGACAGTTTTAGATTTTCTTGGGATTTGTTCATATTTTATGGATCTGAAGGGGGTATTCGACCTTCCTAGAATATATTATGGATCTGATCATGATCTTTAGGAAATTTATTAGCATTATTAGTTTCAAAACTCTTGTATAAATACTCTAAAGCATAGACTAGTATGACACCTTTGGATGTGAATGAAGAAACTTTGGAATTTGCAATCTTGAGATCAGTGTTGTGTTTTATTCTTGATAATGTTTATGATATGATGACGTGAATGTTGCTGGAAGCTCCTTCTTAGCTGAGACAACTCAAGTGTATAAGTGAAGCATTGGAGGGCCCCCTTTGCCAAACTAGTACACTCTTCTTTTATGTTCTTTTCAAGTAATCTTTGATACATGTTTTAGATCAGATCTTGTTGTAGATTAGTTTTATTCATATCTTTGCTGTAGTTAGATGAATTCCATAGTGAAGTAATATGCTTAATGTTTCAAAGCCTTATTCATGTTGCGAATGATTTCTTGAATAAGAATTCAATGTGTGGTTTGCTTTCAAGCATTAGGATAATCATGAATGCTTTTTGAGTTATTTACGCTTTCAATACTTTTGTTTTAAAAAGAATTGGTGATAATTTCTAATGAATGAAAGAAGACAATGAATGCATCTCTTGAATAAGAGTTTTGTCTTTCTAGTATTGATAAGCCTTAGAACTAGTTCAAATATCTTTTTGAATGCTTACTGTTTAGGAAAACATTTGCTGATTACTGTTATGAGATCTATGAATAGGACTTCTGAACAGAAGCTTAGCATCTCTTCTATATTCAACTCTTATAATAGGTTTTGGTTTATTTCCATTAAAGAATAAAAGTTATCTCTAAATCCATACATTTTGGATGTGCCTTTAAGTCTTACAAACATCGTATTAACAATCATTTGCACTCTATTTTACATCAGTAGATTGGAGCCTAACAATATCCATGATACTTAAACAACAAAGTAAAATGTGTTCATCCAATTGGACTGGGATGGGGCTCCCGTGGACCATATATAATAGCAAAGGTAGCCTGGAAGGAAAAGGAAAACATTCAGGGATCAACTTTATAGGTAAGCAATAAACACATAAAGCTGGATGATCACATATTGAGATGAAAGAAGGGAAAATCTTTGAATAAATGTACTCACAAAAATGAAAATATAATTTGATGGATGGATTCCTCTCACCCTAGGTCCTTTGGAAAACCTTCATAAATATAACTCGAACTCGACCCTTTCTAGTGCAACTTCTTATTGGAGGTAATGGATGATTAGTTATTTCATTCAATGAATTCTCGAGCCAATTTTTAATATACTCCTTTAACGTTGGAACCATTATATCATTCTTGACATGAAGTGAAAATATCTCACCCTCTATTTCTTTTCACTCAGAGCGTAATTCTTGTATTGATGCTAAATGATCCTCATTAGCATTAATGAAGATAACCAACCATCCTTTAATTTTATCTTATGGGAAGTTAGTGAGGTTTTCAAACTCACTAGTCCATGAAATCTTGAGTATATTTAACTCAGATTCTAGATGTTCCTTGGTTAACAACATGGATTCTTTAATCAATGGTGGGCCCTCAAGTTCTTTAACTATGTCAAGTAACTTTAGGAATGAGTCACTTCTTTTTCCCTCTAAATTTTTACATGTTGCAATTGATTCTCAAAGGATTTCTATCCTTGCGAGCTAACACACTTTTATTTGTTTTATTCTATTTATTGAAGGTAAATCTTATTGCTTTCTTGTGAAATCATTCATATATAACACTCATGCTGTAAATGTAGTACAAGCATTGTTATAAAAGTACTTGTCATTATCCAAATCTTGTTGTAGGTACATTGTAAGAAAATAAATCCTTTGTGACAAATTCCTTAAATTGGTGCCTATCTCCCATGCCTCCAAAATTGTGTTGAGTTGCTTATTTATATTCTTTTCAACATACACTCCGATGCCACTCAATAATTTGGAATATTTTTTTATTTTAGAGGATGTACCAGGTGTGCCTTTCAGAACTGTTTTTGGGACAATAATAGATAATGGTTCAACAAATAGTGGTTTAGGACTCAGAGCATCCTCCAACTCACTTATCCTCTTTTTCAATCTAATATTCCCCAATTCTTGTTCTATAATGGAATGATCCAGAGCATCTCCAATGGTCAATTGTATCTTGAGGATTCCATAGGGTCACACTCCGAAAACATCCACCTATGAACTCCATTTCTCTATAACTTTCTTATTTTTAACATGAATTTTCTCTATTTACAATTTTCCGGCCTCTTTATTATACTTAGTATTAGGTAAATTCAAAGACTGTTCCTCAAAAATTGTTTGTCCCTCATGGGTCAAATCCTCTGCTATTTGTTGAATTTCAACCATTTTCACTACCACCCATTCAAGCACTTGGTTTTCATTATCAACTTCCATCTCAGCTAAATCATCTTGTGGGTCTTTAAGGTTTTGAGTGTTTTTATTGCTAGTGCTATTTTTTCTCTTTGTATGTCCATCACTGTGTGATTTATCCATATTAAAATAAGGGGGATCTCTTCCATCACGTCCTCCCACACATCCTTCATTATTCTCTCCTTTACTTGCATTAGGCTCTTGGATTCTTTGGGTAGAGGTGTAAATCTTATGGGGGAGGGGGTAGAACTAGCATGAGCACTAGTCACAATTTTGATCCTCTGTTTATACTTGGCTTGTTGACATTATTTATTCAAATTAGTCTTTTTTACCTGTGTATTTGAACTAACCTGTGTGACCAAATCATCATTATAAACTTGTTTCTCTTTCTCAGAAATTTCTATGCTAGTGTTTGAGTGATTATCACTAGCTCCCTTTATGATTTCTTGCATTCTTGCAAAACAAGAACCATAAAAAATTGAAGATACATGGGAAGAAAAGATTCCTTATGGGTCAAATCCTTTCAAGGATTCAACCTCTTTAATGAATTGAATTCAATATTTCAGTAGTTTCAACCTAATTGGAATTTCAGCAATACAGAAAGAAAAGGAGATAAACTGAGGCTTCCTTTTCTTGTCAAAGAAGGAAGACCATGATTTATACTATCTATAGAATTCAAAAAAAAAAAATCTATCGCAAACAAAGTTTGGAAGAAGGAAAGGCTTTCCTTCAAACCCATACAACCTGATGTACGTAGACTCTTCCTCATAATTGCAAATCCATTTTCCTTTGAGAAAATTCAAGGCTTCCTCTGTAATTCTCATCGGTTGTGTTCCAATAATAATGTGTCTAAATTCCTTAAGGAATTTATGTTGTACTTGGAAGAAATGAAATGGAGCCTTATGCCTCCTTAATATAGGGTACCAAAATTGATTTGGAATGTTGTCAATATCAACATTACCCATTGAGGGAAATCCTTTAAATACATTATAGTACACCGTAACAAATACTGAATATGAGGTCATGAAAAACCTCTTTGTCTTCATATAATTTGAAAGATGATAAGAAATTTAATTCAAAATTATTTCAGCCCAGTCTAATACTACTTTCATCCGAACATAGAAGTCCAATATATACATAATGTACCTCAAAATGTATGATGTATAATCTTGTCCCACAAGTCATGAGAAAATCCAAGAAAAATCTTGGTAAGGCTCTAATAATAGGCATATGTCAATATGAGTCGTATTAGATGGCATTGCAAAAGATGGTGCTAGGAAATCCTTCAACAAGTTCACTCCACCACCTTGTGCATCTAGAAAAGAGTCAACATTTAGAATCCTCTGATTTTTTTTTAGAGTGGGGAGTCACATCATTTTCCAGAAAAAATTTGGAGTCAACATAATGGTATTCCTCCCTTCAACAACAATTTGAATCATTCTATGCTTCAAATCAAATCTACTCCCACACCAGGAAACTAACTCTCTGAAATCAAAAGCTTTGGGCATGCAACCAACCTTAGCTAGACCAGTCATCCAAATATTATTAGTGAGTTTATGGTATGGGGTGAGGTTGAAATACCACTGCTAAGTTGTAGACTAGTGAAAGTTATTGTCTATGTGAGGGAGGGAATTAACAATATCTCCTCATAAAGGTTACTTATTTTTTCTAGTTTCCATCTTTCCCACTCTTTCCAATACACCTTGATATATGTGAAGATGATTAATATGAATTATGGAGATTTAGCTGATAATAGGATAAGATCATTAATATTTCTTAATGAAACATCCTTTCAATATGTATACTTTCCTCCATAATGCACACAAACTATTAATAGTAATTATCCTTCATAAAAAAATGATCATTGGGAAAACACGATAGTTAAGCATCATTTACTTTTGACAACTCTCGTTTCCTTGTGGATCAGGACATCATAAATGCACCATAAATCACCTCGGGAATGAAAATTGTGAAAGGTTTGCTAGTGAGAAATACACTAAGTATAGGAAATTTAGTGTGGTAGGAATGTTGAGTGTCAAGTCTTGTGAATGAGTGAGTCATGTGGGAGGACTTAATGTAGAGATAAATTCTTGTAGAGAAATGACTGTGTATTGAGTTCTCCGCATGGGACATAATCGATCCAGGAAAATCTCGACATGCTAAAAAATAAAAGTTCTGTAATTCTCATGAAATCTACACCATCGCAAAGTGCTCGTTGCAAGATTTCTGGTGGCGTAAACGGATCGAAAATCAGAGTCCGTATGCAAAAGTTATCAAAGTCTGAAGTTTTTCCCAAACGTCCAAAAAGTCAAAGTCAACAGTCCATATTGTTGACGTCAGCAATATGTCAGCATGACATGTGGAAGGGTGATATCATCCGTATGGATCGTATGGATGATGACGTGGTAGCACCAGAAGCTGACATGTGTAAGCTTTCTTTGACATTTTCAGAGCCTGATGTGGTAGGTGACTCGACTGTACAAATGATGATGTGGAAGTCCATACAGTGACATGGCATGCTTCAGTGGTGGCACGTGGAAGTACGGATGACAGATGGTAGGGTAAGGATGATGAAGTGGAATATAGGTGGCAGGCTCCGGGCAGGACATGTGGCATCAGAGCTGACTGTGCAGTACGATGGTGGGGTGACTGTGTAGATGATTGGATTGTATGGTCCAATTACGTGTTGACATGTGGCCTGATATGGTCATGATGTGGCGGTACAGGAAACTAGAAATGCAGGGTGAAGTGGCACTAAGTGTGTGATGACAGGGCTTTGGGAAATAATACAATGCCAAGTGGCCCAATCCAGTGGTGTCAGGTGGAACCTTGGATCGGGCCAATAGGGTCGGGTCAAAAGTTGTTTAGTCCTTCGACAGTTTCGAACCTCCGACCTCTTTCCATGGAAACAACTTAATACCTCTCTAATAACCAGGATGGTTGGTGGCGTGGCTTGTTAAATCCTACAACCCATATTCGTTTTTTTGTCAAAGGATGCAGTGTTTGGGGGATAAGCGCCTGGTTGGCGGGGCTACCCCACCGAAAAAGGAGCTTGACCGAGGGCCTATTACCATGAGTGCATGCCAAATATCATACTATAGTGGGTTTTAAACTTTGGATAAAGATTTTGTAAAATCTTTTTAAATATTTTCCCTATTTTAGAAGGTTTTTCACCCCATTGTATGGGATTTGCAGCCTAGAAAGAGGCCAGAAGTTGGGAGGAAGTTGGAATTCGACCCCCAACTGGTTTTCTATTTAAATCAGGCATTTTTTCCATGTAAATACATTGATATTGTTGCAGGGAAGTGGAGAGAAAGCCTATAGAATAAAGACCAGTTTTCTCGATTCTCATGTTGTAAGAGGCCTTTTGAGCCTGTTCGAGAGAGGATTTTGGTGAGGTCTTTTTCATCTGTTCATGGAGGTCATGTATAGTATATTCATAGTGATTTTGCAACAGATTGTAATCAACTTGTTGATGTAATTGAGCATTTAGAGAAGATAAATAAAGTGGTCACCACTGGAAGAGAGACTCGTAGACGTAGCCACACCTTGGTGAACTCTGTTATCAAACTTCTCATGTTTCTATTTCTCTCTTGCTATTGTTCTTCCTTATTTAATTTATGCACTTAATAATTGTTAATTACGCATAATTTATATGAGCTTATGTGTTTTTCATTCTTATCGATCCGGTGAATAAGATACATAAACTTAACTTACAAAGTTTGTCAATAAAAGATTCTCACATTCAGATCAAGTTTTAGGTATCATAGCATTTGGTTTTGAAGGTTTGATAGGAATTGCAAGCATTGGATGCTCACCAGAGCCAAACTGAAGTGAGGAGAAGTCCAACTTGAGGCTTTTAAACTAGAGATTCAAAGGAGACCTTGTAAACAAGAGATGGAATCACCAGGGAAGTTAGGTCCTTATGCATATGAATATGACTTCTTTCATGCATTTCAATTAATGAAAGCCATGGTGGAGGAGCTTTACCATGAAATAGGACAATGATTAATTTCAAAGGTTGAAGAAGTTAAATCTCCAGTAAGAGTAGAAGGAGGAGTTAGAGGTGGTGGACCTTCAAAACCTTCTTCCCCTTCATCCTTGTCATCTACAAGTGAAGCAAGTGTACATTCCTCCAAGGATAAACAACCTAAAAAAACTCATCATTATTCTGAATTTCCTTTATTAAAGCTTGATGTAAAATTTGAATTACCCACTTATGATGGAGAATTAAATGCAAAAAGGATAGATAATTGGGTTAGACAACTTGAAGTCTATTACAAGATACAAAGGATTGTTGATGATGAAATAATGATCCAACTTGATAGTCTCAAATTGGGAGGCACAACTCTCATATGGTGGGAAAGCAAAACTAAAGACGATCTCAGGAAAAGTGGTAAAATTATTTCTTCTTAGAATGATTTGGTAACTGCATTAAGAAGACAATTCTATCCCTTAGCTTACATGAAACAAGCTATGATGGAATGGAAATCATTAATGCAAGATAAAGGTTAGAGTTTACAAGAGTATACTCAAGAATTTCATAAGAAATCATTGATATTGGGTATTCCTTTATATACACAAGAGACACTTTTAAAATATATTGGCGGTCTACATTCTTATATCAAGCATACTATTCTTATGTTAAATCCTTCTAACTTTGAGGAAGTGTGTGTACAATCCATTCACATTGAATCTAGTAAAATGAATGTTGGTGATATTTTTTCTACAGATGCCTTACAAGGAAAGAATTTAGGGAAAGGTAAAGAGAAAGAGAAGAAGATAGCCACAACAAAGAAGGAGAAGACTACTTGCAAGCATTGCAAGAAGGAAGGCCATGATTAAGATCATTGTTGGATCTTACATCCTGAGTTGAAGCCAAAGAAGTATGCCAATCAAGGGAGAAAGAAGACCACAACTGCAAAAATTCAAGTGGATCTGGGATCAGACTCAGGTGATGAGACTAAAATTGTAGCTATGGGAATCTGAGTTATAACTTCTGTTGCATGTACTAGCTCTTCTAATTAAGATGTTGTAAATGATAAGTGTAAAAGGAATGCACTTTTCCACATAAGGGTCATAACAAATCATGTTAAGGTTGATACTCTTGTAGACAGCGGTTCACACGCCAATCTAATCAGTAAAGAGGTTGTAAATAATTTGGGACATGAAACTAATCCACATCCTAGACCATATCCATTGGGATGGATATGTGGTGATGATAATTTGCAAGTAACCAAGCAATGTAAAATTAAGTTTGCAATCACTTCTAAGTATGTTGATGAAGTAGAGCTTGATATAGTGCCATTGGACATATGTGGAATTTTCCTGGGAAGCCCATACCTTTATGATATAAAATAAATATTCTACAGGGAGGAAAATAAATATTGCTTCAAGAAAGATGGGAAATAGTACATTGTTCTTGATCATCGCATGAAAACTGACAGGTCTTTTGCAACTATAGGGCAATTAAAAAGAATGGTAAATGCAAGTAAAAGCTTAACACTTATGTAAGTAACAGATAAGAAAGAATGTGATGCTAATCATGAAAAGTTTAAGTATGTTTCTAACAATAATGAAGTGTCACAAGAAGTACAACATGAGGTTCAAATGCATCGATTGGTTACTGTTCCTTCTCAGAAGGCAAAGCATGTTTTCTCATTCTAATTCACATATTCAATATTGTTGCTTAGTTTGCTACTAGTTAGTCGTATATGGCTGGTAAATGTGATAAAGAATGTAAATGATTATGCAATAGATGGGATGATTACTTTGATGAACAATTCTATCACAATTTTCATGTTTTTTGTGGTCAGTCAGGTGATTATTGTCCAAGCAGAAAGGATGGATAATACATGACAAATGGGGAGGCAATACCCTCACTTCCTACCTAAGTAAAACCATAATTTTGGTGGTCCAAAAGTTTCCAGTGGGGAGGTGTGATCCAAGAGGATCTCGACATGCTAAAAAATAAAAGTTCTCTAATGCTCATGAATCTACACCATCGCGAAGTGCTTGTCACAAGATTTTTGATGGCATAAACAGATCGAAAATCCAAGTTCGTATGCGAAAGTTATCGCAGTCTGAAGTTTTTCCCAAACATGCAAAAAGTCAAAGTCAATAGTCCATACTAATGATGTCAGAAGTACATCAGCATGAAACATGGAAGGGTGATGTCAGCCATATAGATCGTACGGATGTTGATGTGGAAACACTAGAAGCTGACATGTGTTAGCATGTTTTGGCTTTTTTAGAGGCTGATGTGGCAGGTGATTCGACTATACAGATGCTGACGTGGTAGTTCGTATAGTGACATGTCATGCTCTGATGATGAAACATGGAATCATGGATGACAAATGGCATGGTATGGATGGTCATGTGGAATATAAGTGGTAGGCTCTGGGTAGGACATGTGGCGTCAGAGTTGACTGTGTAGTGTGTTGGCGGGGTGACTGTGCAAATGATTGGATTGTGTGGTCCAATTACATGTTGACACGTGGCTTGGTATGGTAATGATGTGGCGGTATGGGAAACTGAAAATGCAGGGTGAAGTGGCATTCACTGTGTGATGACAGGGCTCAAGCCAATAATACAATTCCAAGTGGCCCAATCTAGTGGTGCCACGTGGCACCCTGGATCGATCCAATAGGGCCGGGTCAAAAGTTGTTTAGTACTCCGACGGTTTCGAACCTCCGACCTCTTTCCATGGAAACAACTTAATACCTCTCTGATAACTGGGATGGTAGGTGGTGTGGCTTGTTAAATCCTGCGACCCATATCAATTTTGTTGTCAAACGGTGCGATGTTTGGGGGATAAGCACCCAGTCGGCGGGGCTACCCCACTGACCAAGGCGCTTGACCAAGGGCCTATTACCAGGAGCGCGTGTCAAATATCATACTGCAGTGGGTTTTAAACTTTGGATAAAGATTTTGTAAAATATTTTTAAATATTTTGCCTATTTTAAAAAGTTTTTCACCCTATTTTATGGGATTTGCAACCTAGAAAGAGGCCAGAAGTTGGGAGGAAGTTGGAATTCGAACCCCAACTAGTTTTCTATTTAAATCAAGCCTTTTTTCCATGTAAATACAATGATTTTTTTGCAGGGATGTGGAGAGAAATCCTATATAAGAAATACCATTTTTGTCGATTCTCATGTTGTAAGAGGCCTTTTGAGCCCGTTCGAGAGATGATTTTGGTGAGGTATTTTTCATCTGTTCATGGAGTTCATGTACAACAGATTCATAATTCTTTTGTAATAGATTGTAATCAACTTGTTGATGTAATTGAGCATCCAAAGAAGAGCAATAAAGCAATAACCACTGGAAGAGGGACCCGGAGAGGTAGCCACACCTTGGTGAAATCCGTTATCAAACTTCTCATGTCTCTATTTCTCTCTTTCTGATGTTCTTCGTTCTTTAATTTATGCACTTAATAATTGTTAGTTCTGCATAATTTTTATGAGCTTATGTGTTTTTCATTCTTATCGATCCGGTGCATAAGATACATAGACTTAACTTACAAAATTGTTAGTAAAACCTTCTCACATTCAGATCAATAATTCAAGAATTGGCTAAGTATAGGATCATGCAATGGGGGGGGAAGTTATGCGGGAAGAGTTGATGTAGGGAATTTTTTTTTGCGGAGAAAGGTTAATGAGGGAGGGAAAGTGTTGCGGAGAAGTGGTCTTATTTTGATTTCTCCACATGATACATAATTCAAAAACACAATAAATGTAAGCTCATGCGAGAAAATTAAAGTGAGTGAGTACCTATGTGGAGTGTGGAGAATAGTCTTGGTGCAGGGGGTGGAGAATGAACTTAATGCAAGGCTTCTCTGCATAGCGCAAGTAAAAAAAATGAATAAGTGTTGAAAGCGTATAATTATTCCATGAAGTACAATGGAAATATGGAACTTGTGAGGTATGAAAAGGATTATGGATTGGAATGAAACAAAATATATTCTGCATAACATAATTTAAGCATGAAATACAAGGTTGAGACATGAAAATGGATCAACATTTCGGCTCCAACTGTGGGATAGTGACCTCCTTTGGGTTGCTGAGAACCCAAAAGGCCTTAATCATTGGGCATGGAGTCGAACACAATTATTTACAAATAATGGGTATGAACATTGAATGTATAGAGCAGTCTATGGTACATTGGTCATTCTGAACCAATGGGATGATCAAAGTTTTTTTTTTTTCAAATGATGCTCATTTATAGGTAGTTTTAGAAGTTTTTGTCCATGCCTTTTAGCAAATATGAATTGAAACCACAAGTTTTCTCAATCTAACAAGGACCAATCCACAAGGAATCAAACTTGTGGTGAAGAGATGGTTTCTCTTTAGCTTTGTTCCATAATAAGATAATTTAGCCTTTAGGAAAAAAAATAATTGTGGTATTTTGGTCAAAGTATTTCTATGCTACCTCTTTCTTTTTCTGTATATTCAACATCTCCTGTGCTCTTTGCTCCTACAATTTCATCAATTGATAAAAACGAGTTGGAAAATGTGTATTTCCTTCCTCATCCACGATTTTGATGTCTATGGCGATTGCATTTAGTTCCAAATGTATTGGTAATTTGGCATCTTTTCCATAGACTAGAGAAAACAAAGAATGCCCAGTACTGCTTTTTGGTGTGATTCTTCTTGCCCACAAAGCATTACTGTTTTTTAATGCCAATCTCTTTGGTTTTCATCAACCGTGTTCTTGAGGATTTGTATCAAATATTTATTAGTTGATTCTTCCAATCCATTACCTTATGGGTAGTAATTTTATGATTGTCCTATTATTATACCAAATTTTCCGCATAAAGTTTTGAACTTGGAACCAATGAATATGGAACCATTATCAGTAATAAATTTCTCTGGAACACCAAATCTCTTTAGAATATTCTCTTGTAAAAACTATATAAGCTACTCTGAACTA
>JASDQU010508748.1:27470-45639 GCA_032191745.1 Picea mariana | reverse complement strand
TGGTGTTGTTTTTATGGGAAATGATGTTTCTTGTAAAATTGTTGGAGTTGGTAGCATATGGATTAGAATGCATGATGGTTCTGTAAGAACATTAACAGATGTAAGACATGTACCCGGACTAAGAAATAACTTGATATCTTTGGGAGTTCTAGATTCTGCTGGTTACAGGTGTATAGCTCAACGTGGAGTACTGAAGGTGTTCAAAGGCATCTTAGTTGTCATGAAGGCAAAGAGGATCGAGAACCTTTATCATCTTGAAGGAAGGACAAAAGTAAATCAAGAAGTGGTAGCATCTGAAGATGCAAGTGACTCTATTCATTTATGGCATCAACGTTTGGGTCATATGAGCGAGAAAGGGCTTAAGGTACTGGTAGATTGTAAGTCACTTCCAAGTTTGAAGTTTCTGAATTTGAATTTCTGCAAGTATTGTGTTTTTGGAAAACAATGTAGACAAAAGTTTAAAGAAGGAAGGCATATAAGCAAAGGTATCCTTGACTATTCATTCAGATGTTTGGGGACGATCCCCTGCAATTTCTTTTGGAGGATCGTCATATTATGTAACATTTATAGATGATTACTCTAGAAAGGTTTGGGTCTATTTACTTAAAAGAAAAGATGATGTATTTATTACTTTTAAGCAGTTCATAGATTTGGTTGAAAAGAGCATTGTCAGGTCAATCAAGTGTTTAAGGACAGATAATGGAGGTGAGTTCACATCTATGGAATTTGAGAACTATTGCAAGGAAGCTGAGATCGAAAGACATAAGACCAAGGTTTATACTATTCAACAAAATGTTGTTGAACGCATGAATAAAACTCTTATAGAAAAAGAAAGGAGGATGCTCAGTAATGCCAAGATGTAGTAGGAATTGTGGGCAGAAGCAGTTCTTACAGCATGTTATCTGATAAATCAGTCACCATCAACTGCAATAAACTGTAAGATTTTAGAAGAGGTATGGACATGTCATTCATGTGATTTTTCAAATCTGAGAATATTTAGTTGTGATGCTTATGCTCTTATTTCTAAAGATCAACTTTCTAAGTTAGATCCTAGATCAAAGAAATATGTTTTGTTGGTTATGGTGATGGAGTTAAGGGGTACATACTGTGGGATCCTACTGCCCACAAAATCATCATAAGCATAGATGTAGTATTTGATTAATCCTCACTCTTAAAATTAGAATTTGTATATGTTAAAGTGAGACAAGAATAGGTACTGGAAATTCAACAAATTCAGTTGGAAACTCAACCATCTTCAGAAAGGAAGGAGTATGAAGAAGTTCTAGAAGAAGAAGATGAAGATGCAGAAAATATCTAGGAAACTGAGGATATGCCTCAACCATCTCTGAGGAGATCTTCACGGGTCAGGAATCCTCCTACAAGGTATGACGATTATGTTTCATTTGTGTCTTTGGTTTCTATTGATGGAGAACCTAGTTGTTTTCAGGAAGAAATTAAGGTATCTGAAAGTACTCAATGGAAGAAAGCTATGAAAGAAGAAATTGATTCCTTAGAGAGGAATAAAACATGGGACTTGGTATAACTTTCGAAGGACATGAAGGTTGTCTGTTGCAAGTGGGTCTACAAACTGAAAGAGGGTGTTGATGATAAAGTCGAAAGGTATAAAGAAAGACTGGTAGCAAAAGGGTATTCTCAAGAGGAAGGTATTGATTTTCATGAGATCTTTTCACCAATTGTGAATCTTGTTTCAATTCATGTTTTGTTAACACTAGTTGTTTTACTTGATCTTGAGTTAGAGAAGATAGATGTTAAAACAACGTTTCTACATGGAGATTTAGATGAGGATATATATATATGGAACAACCAGAAGGGTTTGTTCAGGATCGCAATAAGATGTTTGTTTGCAAACTCAAGAAGTCATTGTATGGCCTGAGACAGTCTCCCAGGCAATGGTACAAGAAGTTTGATTCCTTCATGGTGAGCCTAAATTTTACAAGGAGTGAATATGATCATTGTGTTTACTTTAAAAGGTTGGAAAATGACATGTTCACTATTTTGGTGTTATATGTTGACGATATGCTTGTGGCAAGCAAGAGCATGGTCGAAATTAACAGGTTAAAGACTCAGTTGGCTAGGGCATTTGATATGAAGGATCTAGGAGAAACAAACAAATCTTAGGCATGGAGATACATAGAGACATGAAAAATGGCAAGATGTGGTTATCACAAGAGAAGTATGTGGAGAAAATACTAATGAGAATCGATATGAATAATGTGAAACCCGTACATATCCCTTTGGCTTCCCATTTCAATCTTTCTTCGGGTTTATGTCCTAGTTATGACGAACAAAATGATTATATGTCGAGCGTGTAACATATGCTAATGCAGTGGGAAGTTTAATGTATGTGATGGTGAGTACTAGACCAAATATTTCACATGCAGTTGGTGTTGTGAGTCGATACATGGAAAATCTAGGCAGAGAGCAATGGGAAGCAGTGAAATGGGTGCTTCAATATCTTAGAGGCACAAGTAGTTATTCTATCACCTATGATGGTTATGTAGATTTAGATTTTGCAGGTGACTTGGACAAAAGGAGATCCACTTCAGGATATGTCTTTACTCTTGCAGGAGAACCTATTAGTTGGATTTCAAAGCTTCAAAATGTAGTCTCTTTATCCACTACTGAGACAGAGTATATGGATGCTTCACATGCATGCAAGGAGACAATTTGGTTACAGGGTTTATTGGGTGAGTTTGGAAGGATGTAGGATAAAGTGAAAGTATTTTGCGATAGTCAAAGTGCTATTCATTTGGCTTGAAATCCTGCTTATCACAGTAAGACAAAGCATATTTATGTCAAGTACCATTTTGTAAGACAGGTTGTTGATGAAGATGGAGTGGCTCTGGAAAAAGTCCATACAAAAGTGAATTCTGCAGATATATTTACGAAACTAGTTTTGTTAGAGAAGCTACGGTGGTGTCTAGCTTCTCTTGGTTTGCAGAAAAGGTGATGAATTAATTAAGGGCATGATATATCAGGTAAATTGTTGTCAAGGTGAAGATTGTTGGAAACATGCCAACGGATTTCCTCACGCGGTCACATGCACATGTGCATGAATGCAATCTTATGAATTGTTCGTGTAACTATGTGATCTATTCATGATCAGTCTATGTAATTGAGTGATAAATGTTATATATATACAAGCATACCCATAGAGGTTTAGTACAATGTGAGCTAGAGAGCAACAAGTGTGTGAGGAGAGGATGATTGTATGCCTATGAAGGCTATTGTAATTCTCCCTAACCATTATCCGTGTTTTTTTCCCAATTTGGAATTCCACATAAATCACTGTATCAAGTGTATGATTAATATACTTGGTTTTATGCATGTTTGATCTTACTTAATTTATGCTTTGTTATGTATGTTATGTTTCACTTCCACTGCCTAACAATGTGAGTTAACATGATTGCTCCAAATGCCATGCACTAGGGATGGGTGTTTACAAAAATATCTCCACTCAACTAAAATAAATGTTAAACAAACATAACCGTGTTGTCTTGAAAATTGTCAAATAAAACCACTGAAAACCACTATTGCGACTTCATGGCTTCTCTCATTTCTTTTCTAACAATGCCTAATCTGGTAGTTAACCCCAATGTAATCTCTTTCCTTGGCGTACATCTGCGTGACAGAGATTTCATGACTTTGTAAAAGAGTTTTGAATGCAACCAAAATTATAAAAACAAATACCCATGTGTTGCATAATGAGCATGCTAGTTGTGTAATTGTAGGAGCAAGATTCTATATTTTTATAATACATTTAGCCACCTTTTTATAATTGGTAACCCGGTTTAAAATTTTATAAATACAGAGTTTTAACATAATCGTGTTTCATAAATTGATGATTTTTTTTTTATTCAAATTAATGCCAACTTTCTACGTTTTTATTAAAGAATAATTGTAAATGAAATGACAAATAAGTCTTGTATCTGGTGGGGCATCATATCCCACGCCTGTAAGCACCACTCAAGAGAGATTTTCTTAGGATTTTGTAGTTCGCATCATGCACATTCATGAGTGCACATGCACCACTCTGATGTTGGCTACTGTCTAGAAAATTAATCCAAGTTACGCTTGCAAACTATTGACTAGAGGTGATACCAAGTGACAACCATTAATTTTAAAAGATGGGAAATAAAGATGATTTGTATATATCAATCAATTTTATTTAAATGTGATTATGTAGTAAATAAAATAATTTACATAATATTTAAAATAAATAAATGAAATAATTCATAATCTAAAAGTTGATAGATATAATAAATAATATTAAAAATTAAAAATAAAATTTAAATTAATAAATAAAATAATTAATATTCTAAATAAAATTATCAATAAAATAATTGATATTTTAATAAGAAAACTCAACATCCAAAAAAAATTATATAAATTTGTCTATCATATTTCCTCACCAAATAAATATTCATGTTGTTAGTATTCAGATACTAAATATTCCCATAACATCGAGAAGTGTTGTTCCTAAGCACCGGTATTGCATATGCTAGAAGTAGTGTTGAGCTTTTAACTCGTCTCATTAGAGAAGAGGAGAAGAGGGTTGGTTTTATTTTAAATTTCATCAAAAAATTGTTGCACCTGAAGGACAATCTTCAGTCCTCGAAGCCACGCACCTGCAGTCATACAACACACATGTCAGCATTTACCACCAGCAACAACACGCAACACATAATGAGCCAGTGCAATCTACAGGAACTTGGCCATTTATATTTGTCTCTGGTGGCTTAAGAATTTCATTCTGAATACACTACTCTTAATCTCTGTAAACATCAGGATCATGCCCACAACACTAGATCTATCTAGTGTCCTCTCTCTTGATAACCTTTTTGCATTGATGATGCTTCATGCTAGTAGATTTTTGCTAGCATTAGTCCTCAAAAGAATTGCAGACATCACCATTGTTGAGGAAACAAAAGAAAAGTTGCATAAATTGTCTCTTAGATGATAGCATGGAGGAAGTAACTGTTAACATAAATACATCTCCAAGCAAATTGTTGGGTTCTAAGTTTTCATCTACTGAAGGGATTCCATCTCTTGGTTTTGGTATTCTTTGTACAAAAGCATCTATGCTATTACAGAAGGTATCCCCAACACTACTTATTCAGTTCTTGTGGGAACATCGTTCAGAGTGGGCAGATTGTGGCATTGATATCTATTCTGGGGCCACCTTAAAGACAAGTTCTTTTAAACTTCCTAGTTCATAAGCCAATGGCTTTGAAGCGGGCCAATTCATGCCCTCCATAGGGCATACTGTTCAGAATGAAGAGTTTCTCGAGATTGTCAAAATTGGAGGGCGTGGTCTTACACAAGAAGAGGTTGTCTTCTCAAGATATATGGTTTTATTGCAGGTCTGCAGTGGAATTGGTAAAAAGGAAAATGGAGCCTGTGCGCAACTTGTTTTTGCTCCAGTTGATTCATTGTTTTCAGATGGTATTTGTATTTGTACATTCATGAAGGAAAATACAAAGCTACATACTATCTCAAATACCTTGGGTTTAGATGTGAAAATCCTATAGAGGCATAGTCATTAGCTGAGTTAACTAATGAGATGCAAGCATTGTACCCAACATGTGCAGAGTTTACAAGAAAATAATGATAATGGACGGAAGACGAAGGGCGATTGTGATCCAGGCTCTAAGAATTCTAACTTCAAGGACCAAAATAGATCTCGAGGATTGTCAAGAAATGAAACACGCAGGGTCTCGTATCCTGATGATAGATATTCTCACCATTTGGAACGTGTCCATAGTTATTTCGATGCTCCTAGCTGTCCTTATAGGAGAGTTTTTGGATCGAAATGCCCATATTTTGCTCTGGATTATGTTCCAAAGTATGTCGATCTAGCTTTAAGGCACTCGAGGGCACGTCTGGACTATGATGTCGGTGCTGGTGCTGGCGCTTTCCTTTATGGAAGAACTGCAAATGGTCGGCTTGATCGGGCTCCTCAAGCAGGTTACAATGGTCATGGAAGTAAGAAAACCTTGTGCATAGGAAAAAACACGATTCTGACAGACGATTGAAACATGATGGGCAAACCCTCGTGGAACAGAGATACTGCCCCTTGGCATCATTATCTCAGAGACAGATTTGTATCTTCACAGATTGTGGGGTAAGCCTAGTAGGGACAACTAGCAAAGTGAAGTTGATGACTTCTATTGAGCATTTTGAAAATAATTTTGGATATTCAAAGTGCATATAAAGGCAAAGAAACTCTTGATTCCATATTTCTAGGCTTGAAATCAGAAATCAATCAATCAACATTCCTGATTTTAAGAGACAGTGAAAAGGTGAGGTGACAAATCAATTCCAGATTTGTTAAATAACTAATGCACAAGTGGTAGTGGGTATCAAAGGTAATGAAGATAACATGTGTTCGAGGATTTTAGGCATGAAATCAATTGACCAAATCATATCCCAGGGCTTTTGCAGCTCAACCAAGCATTTTCAGATTTTCAAAATACAGATGGCAGGGAACATGTTGAGCAGAAAGGGGCAGTCAACAAATTCATTGACAAAGGAGGTAAAGTCAGTTTTGTTTTCCAAAAGTATTCAACTGTAGATAAAAGATTTGATGGAGAAAGATGGTTGGGGATCAATTCAGTTGTCCCAAATATTTTGCATTGTTTTTAGTTTTAGTTTTTAATTATTTCCTAGCAGATAGGAAGAATCTGCTATTGTATCTTGCTATTTAAGATAGCTTTTTGTAATAGAACAAGGGGAGGAGGCCCGAGAGGGTAAGGCCTGAGAAGAATTTGATGAATTAGCCAGCCAGTAGGTGTTATTGTAAGCCCGAGGGCATTAGTTTCTGTGATCGCTTCTGACATTGGGGATCTATGACATTTGTTTTATCAGATTGTGATTTCTCTTGTCTAAACACTGTTTTTCCATATTCCTTGTTTTACATTCTGTTTTTCCTCTTACTTGAACAAATTGCAGACATTGAGATTCAATTGTTGCTCATGGATGATAGATTCTCAAACGATAAATATTTTTCCGTGACTGCTTGTTATTCGTGTGTTTTGTTTCAAGTACTGTTACATCCATTTGACAAAGAGAATCTTGGTTTGATAAGGTGTTCTACTTTTCGTTTATTCCCTATTCTTCTACCCCTTTACATATAAACATCTTATCTGATATACAATTTGATTGCCTTTGATCAACAAGGTGTTTACTTGACTCCATGCCCAAAGGTGTTTTTACTGATCTGCATTTAGCCTATTTCTCTTATTCTTTCTCTTTCCATCTACCTGATCCACCTTCTTTCAAAACCCAAACACATCCTTATTTATAAAATCATAGCAATAATCAAAGATGTGCTAGACTTACAGTCTAAGAGCAACTTCTAACACCAACAAATATAATATCCCAAACACCATAACATCATATTAATTTCCTAGGAGATCAATATTCAACATCATATTTCCTCACCAAACAAATATTCATGTAATATCCCAAACAACATTATATTTCCTCAACATTCAAAAATTGACACTGACATCCCAAACATCGTATAAGGCATCATACTTATATTCATTTAAAAAACGAGTATGGATAATTCTGTCCAAAAATTGTTCATAAATTTAAAAAAAATTATAATATAACAACTCAATAAATAAATTTTAATTTGAAAGGATATAAAAATAAAAAAAAAATAAAAACTTTTACGCTTAAACTCACTAGAACATATTTTATTCCAATTACTGAAACCTAATTTTATTTCAATAACATCATTCACTGCAATATTAGCTAACCAGACAATCTTTGGCTTATCAACATTTTACTTTAGTGGAAAAACCTAAACTAGAACTTTCAAAGGAATATTGACAAAGCATGCTACATATTTTGAATCGCCATGCCTTACTATCTTAAAGATGTTGAATCGAGCCATCCGTTTGACCGGCTTCCGTTCGGAATTTCCTGGAGAAGCCTATCTTCTGGCTCAGCCGTGGCAGCCCACCCATTCACGCCTACACTAGACTGATCCATTATATTCATGCTAAGCGAATCCAAATGGACGTCAGGGATAGGAGCTTCACCTTCCAGTATTTGACACACATGCCGTATGCCCAACCTTCTCTTCGGCTCCGTAATGGAGCACAATAATCCCAGTTTCAAAACCTTCTCCATCTCGTCCGCGTCGTATTCATTGCCCAGCTTTGGATCTGCCGCTTCGAGCAGTTAAACTCAATAATAGTGAGGCCACAAGGGCACATCACCTGTGAGTCTATGCTCACATAATCTGTGTTCTTAATGTAAATTAATTACACACATATATAGCACAAGGTGCTTACAACAACCTCTTACAAAGGTGGATTTGAAACTAATTCAAACCTAAATATGAAAGACACACAATAACTTAGTTACACAGATCTTAACTAAGTATTCTAATTTCTCCATTATTCCAACATTCCTCCTTAATGGAGAAATGGATTTTCTACCACACATAACAGAGCAGAACATAACATGCTCGCTGGTCTCAGTCTCAGCTAAGCTTACAAATTAACAATTTCATCTTAACCTTTCTTGATCTTAGATAGTGATGTAGATGGAGGTTCTTCCTTGGCTTGCTACTCCATATATGTTTCATCTTGACATTGTTCTGCTTCATAGCCCTTTTTACTTTGTTCCTTGGCATTTTGGAATTTGACTTCTGATTATTGTTCTTTGTCCTCAACACTTCTGCATTTTCCTTGTCCTGAGAACATTTGTCTTTAATGTTCGCAAATACTTCCAACTCCAGATAAATATGTTGCTCCCATGTCTGGATACAATCAACAATGTCCTGCTCAACGGACTCTTGCAACATTAGCTCATAGTAATACTTTATTTCTTCAGGACTCCACTTTATAAAAAACTGACTCAATTTCTATATCCGTAATGCAGTCGTCTTCTTCTTCAATGTCCATACAGTCCTCATCATAATCTAATGTTTCTTGGCATTCATCATAATATGGCTTTTGAAGCCATTCCTCAATAAATTCTAATTCTTCATCAAACTTATGTGGCACTTCACCTAAGTGCTTCACATCACATTCTTCCTTAGTAAACCCTGCACACTCAAAAACATTCATTAGAGTATCAAAACAATTTTTGTTATTTTCATTTTGCTCTTCTAAGAGAGCTTTCTGATTTTTCTCCTCTTCATCTTCCTTCTCTTCCTTCTCTGCAACAACAGAGTTGTCATCACACTTACAAGAAATCACCAGCAAGAAATCACACTTACAGCTTCTGCAACATAGGAAGCATCAAGAGGCTCACGAGGAGCCGTTAGAGTACTTGGCGGTCGTCCGTTCTTTACACCAGGGTGGTCTGCCAAAGATCGACCTTGAAACTCTGCACCAGGAATGGAATCAGCTCTGGCGGCCCTTGCACCAGCGAATACAGCGCTCACAGTGCACAGCAATACCAATAGCACAAACAGCGATCGATTCTCTTGTTCAATCAAGGTTGTACGCCCTCAGATGGAATCGGCAACGCTGTGAAACAACTCCACGGTGGCAGCGACTTCACACGGCTCCACACCCCAAGACGCCTTCACGCAGGGGGCTGAAAATTACAACAGCGTGCAATCTACACGGCACCTCACACCAACAACAGCCAACTCCTCGGCTCTTCACAACAGCGCGGGTTTACATCTGAAATCCTCACAGTCGCGGATTTACACAGTCGCGCGCGAATTTCCTCCACACAGCCACGATCTGCACCAGGCTCACTGTCGCGGCTCCTCACCACGAGCAGGCTCACAGTCGCGGCTCCTCAACACGCTCCCACAGATCGCGGACTCCTCCTCTGGCCAGACAACAGCAACGGCGGCTATACCCTTCACGCAGGCTCCACCTCAAGCTCTGATACCAAGTTAAACTCAATAACAGTGAGGCCACAAAGGCACATAATCTGTGTTCTTAATGTAAATCAATTACACACATATATAGCACAAGGTGCTTACAACAACCTCCTACAAAAGTGGATCTGAAACTAATCCAAACCTAAATATGAAAGACACACAATAACTTAGTTACACAGATCTTAACTAAGTATTCTAATTTCTCCATTATTCCAACACTAGATCTTAACTAAGTATTCTAATTTCTCCATTATTCCAACACTAGCAGACTCGCATGAATGTACAGCTCCCAAACCCAGTCCACCAAAAACTGTTGTTCGGCGTCCGTGGATAGGTCCACGGGCTTCCTCCCGCACGACACTTCCAACAGCAGAACGCCGAAGCTGAAGACATCTGAGCTGGGCGTGGGCTTCCCCGTGTGTACGATCTCCGGCGCTATGTACCCACAACAAATGTTGTCTCCGGGTTCTCGCTGTGCTCATACAGCTGGGCGAGGCCAAAGTCTCCCAGCCGCCCGTTGAACTCAGAATCCAGTAACACATTGCTCGACTTGATATCTCTGTGAATGACCCTCTTCTCCCATTGTTCGTGCAGATACAACAGCCCCGCGGCTACGCCCTTCAGGATCGCGTATCGCCGAGGCCATGGCAGGACCGTCGCCGGGTTTCCGAATATGAGTTGATCGAGGCTGCCGTTAAGCATGTAGTCGTAAACGATGAATAGCTGCTTCTGATTTCTGCACCACCCCCGGAGAGGAACCAGTTCCTGTGCTGCATGCGCCCCATGGTCGAGATCTCTGCCACGAACCCCTTCATTCCCTCTGTGAATTCCTTCATTATAGATTTCACCGCGACTTCCTGCCCACTGCCCGGGAGAACACCCCTGTAAACCCTTCCGAAACCCCCCTTGCCCAAAACGTTTTCAGCCCGGAATCCATTGGTGGCGATGTTCAGCTCCCTGTAAGTGAATCTATGGGGCCAGAACTCCTGCTCCCATTCTTCTATCTTTTCTCTGTTTTTCGCTATTTTGAGAAACACGCCCGCAACCGCCAGAAAGAGGAGAACTAGAGTGGCCACTGTAACGCCGGCTGTGAGTCTCCAGCGCGGATGGTTGGCAACCGAAGGAAGATGCGAGATATCAAGGGGCGCTGCCCTGCCTTCGGTAGAGAAGCTCCACGCGAGAACGTGGTGGTCTTGGAGGAATGTCCAGGTAGCCGCTGAAAAGCCAACGAACATCTTCCCTTGCAAAACGCTCTGTAGAGAGATTTTCCGAGATATAAGGGGTTTCTGCGGTACCGGCAAGCCGGCCAACGTTATGGTAACATTAAGCCAGCTTTGAAAATGGTCGTAGTCTATCCAGGCCTGTATGTTCTGTCCACTCTTGAGGCTGAATCCATGGAACTCCTCCCCGTTCCAATAGCCGGCAGTCTCGCTCTCCACAGAGGAGAGGCTGTTGATGTCCACTCCCACGTGGTTGTCGTTGGGGTCATGGAATTCCACATTCCTGTTCGTATCGAACTCCACTGCGAACAAATGATTGTATTCCTGCCCGTTGCTGGTGAGGTTAAGCAAGCCCAGATACTCGGCTGGCAGAGCGCCCATGGGAGATGTGTAGGGCGTAGGGAAGAAGGCCATTCCTTCCCCGCCTGGGTCAGAGTGGGGACGCACCATGTGGAAAACGAAGGTAGTGCTGAAGGAGGAAAGCGTCTCGTTACGTTTCATCTGCACAGGAATCGAATACAGCGCCTGGCCGAGCATAAACGTGTGTTTTGTGAGGGCAAGGACGGATTGGGAGTGGATGAATGAAGCATCTGCCTCCAAGATGAAGTTGGTTCCATTGAAGGCGTCGAAGACAAAAGTGATAGGGAACACTGGTATGACAAGCGACAAGAAGGCTGTAAGAGTGAGGCTGCAGACCCAGAGTATTAGAAAAACTGGAGAGACACARTCTCTTCTCCAAGAGTCCATCTATTTTTCTGTGTGTTCCTACACATACTATGAAGTTTGAACACGCCATTACAGATTGGCAATAGACCCCACAATTTATTCTCGGTTTTCATCGGATTAAATGAGATATCAACAGGTAACCACACTTTAAAACAAAATATCCCAACACTTTTAAACAAAATATTCCAACAAACGAACTTTCAACGATCACAAAGCCCACCGTACACTTCAAACAAACAACCAGATTCAATAGTTTGTTTTTTTAAATTCAATAGTTGAATATTGTTAACAAACATATTCAATACTTGCGTTGGGCGGCGTATTATATTTTCCGGAAAATCTCATTTTCGCTTAAGTTGCGAACCAAAAGATTGAAAGAGGGTATAGTACCAAAAAAATTTAGGATTTTTCAATGTTTTAGTTTAGTTTTATAGAATTTTTTTTTTTTTTTAAATAAAAAAAAGCTTATATTAATGAATATAAAAGTTCTGTTACAAAATCTCTTACATCAAGACTGCCAACAGAAATCAAGAATTATGTTATAAAATCTCTGATAGAGACTGCCAAACAGTAAATAAATTTTCTATCCTTTTGTTCAATGAGTCTTATAAGTGTGATCAACTTAACATTTACATATATAGATCTTCCTTTTCATACATACGCAATAGTACTTTTCATACATAGGCAATAGTACTTTTCCTCAGGTTTTGTAATCCCATTTTAAAAAACAAAAAAGATTTCATTTACAACTCCCCATACACTAATGTAAAAGTTTATCTATACATTCAATCTTACAAAATTTGTTGTAGGTCCATCATTCCCTGGTGCATAATATCCCACCCTCGTCCACCCTCGTCTAGAAGAAATGCTTCTTTTGACAGTAGATCAATTTCCTTGTTATATGCCCTGTAAATATGATGAGCTTTTAGTTGAATAGATCTCTCGCTCAACTCTCGAATTCTACACATCCAAGGATTAAGAGAGATCACTTCGAGATTATTATCATTAGCAAACCAGTCTATGATAATTTTAGAATCACCTACCAGCTGTAATCTATTTATCTTTTTAAAGCAAACAAAGTAAAGAATGCACCACAGAGCAAGAAGTTCACCCTTTGTATTAGTACCCCTACCACAGTTCATCTTTAGTCTAAAAGTGCCTATAAATGGACATTTAATCACTGCTCCAACCCCACATTTAGTACCTCTTTCTTGTGAAGCACCATCAAAGAACCTAGCTGTCATATCCCAGTCCAATAATGGAGGCCTACCAATCCTAGTGCCCTTTGCAACAAAAGAAAATTTAGTTTTTCCCATATGGTGTAATATGCTATTGCATACTCTGACCCTATTAGGAAAACTATCTTAAAAAATAACCAAGTTCCTATGTTTCTAGACTTCCCAACATATATAACAAGACAATTCTTTAACATTTTCCTTCTGTGTTATCCAGTTAAATAAACATTTTGCAACTTGTCCTCCTCCTTTTGTAAAGCTACAGTCAACAAAAGGATGCTTCACATTTTCCTCCTTGATACCACATAGTACGCATTTACTAGGACCAACAAATCCTCTTTTCAGAAAATTCTCCCAAGTCAGAATTTTTTGTTCAAGCATAAGCCAAGTAAAAAGTTTGACTTTTAATGGAAGCTGCCAATGCCAAATTTCAGAATACCAAAAAATTGGTTCCACCTCCTCCTCTAGTAATTGGACTTCATAGGCTTGTTTTGCATTAACTTGTCCCCCCTTAGTATCCCAAAACCAAATTAAAGTATCTTTTTCATCGTTTAAATCGATTCCTGAGACAAATAGCCCCTTTACATAGTTTTTACATTCCTCTGATAGTTCTCCTTCCAATCCTAGGGTCTCAGCGTTTTTCCAGCTTGTATGACTCAGTTCATCCATTTCCAAATTCCTTGCTTGTGCTAGAAATTCAATACCTAGTAACTTCAGAGTATGAATAAGATTCCTAGACAATTTAAAGTCACTGTGAGCCCCAACCATTGGATCAGCCCCAATTTTGATATATTTCCCATTACCAGGTTTCCAAGCCAGCCAGTCTGTTATTATGGGAGTGGATGAGGTGAGAGCTCTCTAAAAATTTGAAATGCCAGACCAACTTTTCCTTCCCTCCCTAAACCACTTAGTCACAGATTTTTTTCTCATATACTTTTTCAATATCACCTCATGTCAGAGACCAGGAACCATAAGACACCTCCATAAGATTTTAGCTACAAGGGATTTCCCAAAGGTAAATATGTTTTTGATACCCCATCCACCCACTTTCTTTGGTTTGGCTAACTTCTTCCAACTAATCAGATGTATCCCTTCTTTTGTCTTTTTCCCAGTCCACAAAAAACTAAACATCCTCCTTCTAATATTATTTAAAGTACACTTAGGAATTTTGGCTAATGATAACCAATACACATGTAAGATTTCCAATACTGTTAGCGATCAAAATGTAGTTGACTTTTGAGAGCGTTTTCATCTCTCTCTATTTTTTGACTTATTAATTTCTTCAGTCTTTTGACCAATGTCTTAACCTCCACTTCTTCTTGATATCTCCCAGTGATTACCTTTGCCCAACATCCTTGACTTTGCCCTTTCGAACTACAAAATCAAAATGGTTAGTTCACCTAAACTTCTATTTTGATAATACTTTCAAATAAAATTTGTTATTTTGTATTATTATAAAGTGGTGGGTGCTCGAAGTGTTCTGATCATAAAGACCAACTCTACCAAGTTATGAGTCATATGTCAAGCTGCAATTTAAGGCGCAAAGCCAATTCTCATCCTCAGTCACAAATCATATTAGGTAATTTTGAGGGGCCCATTGGTCAGTTCTTATGTCAAACCTAAGCCCGAGTCTATGAATCAAAGCGCATACGCCTTAATTTACCAATGTACCAGAACCAAATTCTATATACACGAGTCCTAGCTAACTCACAAGTCATACACATGCCCAATTCTCATAATAAGCTACAAGCCAATGCTTATGACAGGTCAACACATCAAGCTATGAGCTAGCTAAGTCAAAGCCACCATCCAGGTTATGTCCACATGTCAATACATATCCATTAACCAACAGATAAACCGAATCCACATGCCACTCATTCAATCCAATCTGAGCCACAAGCCAAACGCAGGCAGCTGACAAGTGCCAAGGGAACTCTGATTTCCAGGTTTAACCTTGTTGTTTTTGAGAAGATGGATTCCAAGGGAACTCTGTTTTTTGAGTAGATCTAACTGTAAGGTTTGGCCTTGCGTTTTGAAATATTATCATCCAATAGTTTGGTTGATATAGATAATCATGTTATAGTGCCAGAGCTCAGTGTTTCCTATACCCAAGATTTTGATTTTGTTGAGAAATATACAGCCTCTTTGGCTACTGCCCTACCTCTGGACCCTTCCTCGCCTTTATGGCAAATCCATGTGTTGAATTACAAATCAACAGAAGCTGAGGCCAACGTCATTCTTAAAATACATCACTGCATAGGAGACTGCACATCTCTCATGTACCTATTCTTGGATTGCACCAGAATTTTTTTTCAGCCTGAATCCATGCCCACAATACCGTGTATTAACAGATACATACGAAGCAACATGCCCATATGGATTGTAATAGGCATCCTGTCGGCATTATGGGGTGTGATGTTTTTTCTATGGCGTACAGTTTTGGATCTTGTACAATTTATGGCTACGTTTCTGTGGATGAAAGATAGCAAAATGCCGAGAGGTCCTCCAGGAGTACTTCATCATCCAAAGGCCCTTGCTCATGTCACTATTGATCTTGAAGACATCGCCATTGTCAGAAAGGCTATTAATGGGACAGTTAATGCGCTCTCTCTTTGATCAATAAATAATGGCAGTGCAAGAGACAGAGGTAGAGGTAGAGATGAAGCAGGTTCAAGAGGAGGCAAAGATCAAGTATTTGGGCATTTTCCAAATCGCCGTGTTGAGGGCAACGATTTGCATTTTTAAGTGATATAAATATGCCAAAGAGAACGCGGGACCTCTGAAGCCCAACGTTGATACATTGGAGAAGACCGTGAAGACTGTAGTTAGTCCTGTTTATCTCAAATTTGATGGAAAGCACCTTGAGTTTCTTCATTTCCTTGATCGAAAGGTTGATGACACATGGGGCATTCTCATAAAGCAAGGATTGAAGAATGCTCCTATACTGGAAATCAAGGCCAGTTTTAGTCCAAGAACTGGTTCTTTTAAAAGATAGACTAATAAGAAATGTTTCTTGTATATAGACTGTGACCTCAGTAAGAGAAAAACTTAAGGGATGCATGGATGTTCATAGCATCATTTTTATCATTGGTTGTCCAAACTTTTCTATAGTGAAAACATTAAGCAACAACATAATGTGTCTTCCTTGAGGAATTTTTAGATGGTGAAGTTATGACACGTTTGAAAAGAAAAGTCTCAACCACAGTTTATATAAGGTGTTCCAGATGGTGACTTGTGATCCTATTTACATGCCATTTCATGAGAGCAAGGGAAATGGTATATGTGATATATGTCTCGTAGATGCTTGGATACCAGTAATAGCAGAAAGAGGTTCTGGAGTGGCTACATACTGGATACTCTTGAAATGTTTTCTCAGTGTTTTTGAACAAAGGCAGCCAAGGGGCATATTCTAGGGCTGTTGCAAAATAGATTTAAGAAGAACATGCGTGTTGAATGGATTCTGGCAATTGCAAAGGCTATTGCAAATTCAGTAAGTGAGAAAGTTGGCTTTTGACAAGGCAGAAGATGCACTTGCAGAGGGTAATCTTCTTAATTTACCTTATTCTGACTCAGATCCAGAAACAGAGCACCAACCAACAGAGGGTGAACAATACCCTGATCTTCCTACTCCTATCCCTCCAGGGGAGTAGGAACCTCCAGAGATAGGACAGTCTTCTGCTGAACCTACTGTATCTAAATCCAACACGATGAATCAGTTGTTGAAAGAGTTGTACAACTTGAAATATTCAGAAAAACAAGTCAAGTTGAAAAGTGCACAACTCTTGGATAGAAACGTTGAGCTTTATGATGAGAGCTAAGAAATCAAACAAAAACATAAGAAAACAATTGAAAGAAATAAGTTGCTTATGAAAGAAAATGCAACTTTATATAGGAAACTCAGGCTTCTTAGGCTACAACTGAAGGAACAGACAGTCCCAGAAATCAGGCCACCAGGGTTGGAAACTTTTTCCAAAATTGTCAGTTCCATGGAGGGACAAATACAGGTGGAAACACATCATGACGAAGTTACAAGTCCAGTCAGAGAGAAGGGGGCCTCTCCCAAGAAGCTGTGAAGTCGTTTGTAGTAATACAGGTAATTGAAATTTTGAAATTTTGATTTCTGAAAGTGTTTCACCTTTCAGTGGTTTAGGCGAGCCTGTGAGTGCTCATTAACCATCGAAAAGGGGTTCTTTCGGTAGATAAGGTGCTTAAATCCGAATATCGTTAACCATCGAAACCTGTAACTAGACAGAGAAAGCTAAAGTTTTCACAGATCAAGGTTTTTCTTATCCAAAGCTTTTGAAAACACTCATGATGGATAGATGATGAATTATGTATTCAGTTTCAAGATTCATTTTTGGTATATAAGGATTAGAAAAGGTGGCCAAGTTGGTTTTGGCACCTATTTTGGTGGAAACAAGTTGGATTTTTTGCTCATCTCAGCCAATTCGAATTGTATCTCTTGGAAGAGTCATCAGTTAGCCTTGGGAGGCTATCCTGCACTACACCAACACTCAACAAGAGAGGAGGACCAGAAAATCTGGGATTGACCTCACTTTTGGGGATCATCCCACATATTTTGCAAGTAGATTTTGATTTACTATTTTTAGCTTATTTGATCCATGTTTTCAGGATCTCAGAACTGTTTTGTAAAGCTATAAAGCTAAGGTTAGAGGATGAACCAAAGGGTTCAATTTTGGGTTTTATATGTTGCTATTGTAACTAAGACTCATTCTTAATATATGAAACATTGCAAGCTTCCTTCATCTGTGTTTTCAAACCTTTCTTTTATGTTCTATGATATCTTATGAGTGAATGATTTCTTTGTTGGCGCTTATTCAATCTACATGTGACTGTCATCTCACTAATTGATTGATTAAGTTAAGAATCATAAGTTGTTGCCTTAGTTTTTAAACCCATTGTGCTTACTGTATTACATGAGTATAATCTGGTTCAACAACTATCTTCTATTCTATTTGATCAACCCTTGTCTGATTGCATTTTTAGAAGGCCTTGTGATATTTGATATTACTAGACAGTCTTAAAGACACCGTCCAGTTCCTAGATATTCATCTTGATCCAAAAACCACATCAATTATTAAGAAAAT
>JASDQU010508748.1:9733-27369 GCA_032191745.1 Picea mariana | reverse complement strand
CGTAAACTGAGCCACCTATGACTCCAATTTGCAATTCTTATTTCAAACTTTTTCTCTAGCCACATCCAGTCTATCTTATTATAACAATTTGGTTTGATGTAGCATCCAAGATACTTAAAACCTTCCTCAACTGGTTTAACATCAAATGGCATAAAATCCTTCAACAAGGCTAGTTCCTTTGCTGCCCAACCAACTTCTAAGAAGGAAGAATTTTTTAGACTGAATGCCATATCTGTTGCTTTGCAAAACAGATCCAGGATTTTATTATAGACTTTCCATTCCACAATGCTTCCAATCCCAAAAAGTATAATATCATCAACAAACATTAAATGAGTAATGTTTATCCCTCTTGCCACTAGAATACCTTCTACTTTCTTTTCCCCCACCTACTCCTTTATAGCTCTGCTTAGCCCTTCTACAATAAGAAGAAAAAGTAAAGGTGATAAAGGAAACCCCTGCCTTAGTTCCCTTGCACTTTTGAAGAATTTAGTAGGCTTACCATTTATCAACACAACATAGTTTGTTGAGGTCACACATCCCACAATCTAGTCTGTTTCTTCTAAGTTCAGTCCCACCTGTTGTAATACTAACCTTAAGAACCCCTAGTCCACTCTATCATAAGCCTTTATCATATCTAATTTTAGAACCAACGCTTTGATGCTTTTCACCTTGATGTTATGTAGTGCTTCCTGAACAACACCAATGGCATCAGTAATTTGTCTACCCTCAAGGAATCCAAATTGTTCCCTTGAAATCCCAAATGACAAAAAATATTTGATCTTGGTAGCTATAATTTTAGTGATAATCATGTACACTAAGTTGCACAAAGATATAGGTCTATAGCCTCCAAAGGATCTTGAGCTATTATTTTTTGGAATAAGGGCAAGAAAGGTAGCATTTAGTGCCCTAGAAACCTACCCTTTCCTTCTGGACTCTTCCACCATCTCCAAAATATCATTACCCAATATATCATAAAAAGCTAAGAAAAATTCCATTGTCCAACCATCCGGGCCAGGACTTTTAGAGCCTTTAAATCCTTTTAAATTTTTCAATATTTCTGTTGAAGTGTCTGGTTCAGTTACTCTGAGATTATCTTCCTCCGTGAATATCCTTGGATAGTTCTTTAAAACTTCTAATTGATCAAAAATACAAATATTAGGTCGTGCCTTATATATATTCTAGAAGTATCCAACAACTTCCACTTGTAAATCTAGATTGCTAGAAAGCACAGAACCATCTTCCTTATCAATTTCCCAGATAGTATTTATCTATTTCCTGGAATTTGCATACGCATGGAAAAATTTTGTGTTCCTATCAGCAGAAGCCAACCAGTTTATTTTTCTCTTATGCCTCCAAGTTTCCTCCTCCTGTCTCAGAAGAACCAATTTCCTCTTCTCCACTTCTAAAACTGTAAATTTATCTACCTCCTTCTCAAATCCCCCTGGGTAGTTTGTATAATATTTATCCAAGTCCAATTCAAGCTTGATCAATTCTTCCCTTGCTTTATATTTTTTCTTCCTTTCACATTTGGTCACTAGAGAATTTAATAATTTTAAATTTTTTACTAGTGAGTCCATTGGGTTTAATACCTTTGTTACCAAAATCCATCCCAATTCGTTCTAACAGAGTTAACAAGTTCTAGGTCATCCAACCAAATAGAGTTGAACTTGAATGGATAACAACCTTTTTCATTCTCTGGTTACAAGTGTAGAATCACTGGTAAGTCATCCGAGATCTTTAGATTACAGGCCCAAGTTCTATGCTTGAGTCCTGAGAAAGCAATATCCTCTGAAATAAAAAATCTATCCAATCTCTTAGCTATATAATCCTGACCACCTCTGTCATTCCTCCAGGTGGGAAGAATTTTAATAGGCATACACCAAACCCTCTTCTTGTACCAACTGTCTAAAGAAGGGTTGTAAGGAATTTGATCTAGCATGTGCACCCCAAACTTCTCTACTTGAAGTAGTGAAATTTAGATCCCCACCTAGGATCAATGAGTGTTCTTTTAGTAACCCTTCTCTTTTAATAGTCTCCCAAAAAACCTCCCTGTCTAAGTAAGGACCATAATAGTTAATCAACTTCAACTTTTTATCCAAATCTTTTATAGTTCCTTCCAACATAATTCCTGCAGAATTCAAGTAGGCATTGAAATCAACTTTTTTTGGATTCCACACAAATAGAAAACCACCTGAGAGTCCAATAGAATCCACCCCACAAGAATACCAATTGGGAAGAATCTTAACAATAGTTTCCCTTGCTTTAGTAGCACTGACCATAGTTTCTTGTAATAGTAAGACATCAGGTTTTGTAAGTTCTATGAACATTTTAAGGGCTAAGTACTTTATATAGCCCCCCACTCCCCTAACATTTAGTGTGTCCACAATCATTTTTTAACTCTGGTTAGGGATTTTTTTTCTCTAAGCGCCCTTGGACCAACATTCATATTAGTTCCACATGTAACTTCTTTTTCCTTCCCAACACCTAACTTCCTCGCACTTCTAGTCTTCAGAGGCAAAAAATCCTTGTCTAACCCTCCCCGAACAACCCCTTTCAACAAAGTTGCCTCACCCGCCTCAAGTGGAGCATTCATATTTCTAAGAACTTCCTCCTTTTCCAACTTATCCACATGTTTATTTATCATATCTCCCCCAACAAAAATTGCCAAGGTAGATTTGTTGAGAATGTATCTATAGGACAAGATATAGTTAATGATTGAATTCTCTATCTCATCCAACACTCTCGGACCTGTCTGAACTAAATTCATATTACTAAACGTATCTTCACCTACCCTGAAAGGATCACTGTCCTGCAAGGGAAAAGAAAAGGACTTAGTACTCCCCTTTTGATATTCTAAACTCACCAAAACAAGAGTTTCCTTAGGTATAGTAATAAATTCAGGTCTTCTCCCTATACTCAAATATCGATCCTTCCAAACCTCAATACCTTTCGAAGTTTTCTTACAACTCTCCTCACTAGAGCTCAAATAAGATCTCCCCAATCCCAAACTAAGACCAACAACCAAAGCTTCAGAAGGAATATTTTCCTCTAACCAAATCCTCTCCATCTGTAATCGAATTAATCCATGTCCAATTTATAGTATCACTCTGAACAGGATCACATGAATATAATACAACCCCCCCAGCTGAGACTCAACCCCCCTATCCATAATGAAGTCTTTACCTTCCTCTCCCCCAAATCTACTACCTTTCAATGAGACTACACCAAGAAACTTCCCTATCCGCTCACTGAGGCCTACACAATCAAAGTAACTACCCGAATCTAACCTCCCTTCTAGAACTTCTCTAGACTTATGTAACACCCGATCAATACACTTCAATTCCCCCACAGTACTAGTAGAAAGTGGCAAAAATATTTTTAAGCATAAGAGATTTGACTTACCCAACGCTTGATCGCTTTCCAGATCCGACGATTTCCTCTACCTATGCCATTCTTCAGATGGCAAATTCACAACATAAGACAACATCTTTAAATCTACTCCAACTAACACCTCTTTCAGCTCTAAAACCATCTTCTATTGAGGACTGGTGCAATTATGCCTTAAGTGCCCCTTCGCTTTGCAGTAGTGCATCTGAATGACACTCCCAAGTAGTCCAATTTCCGTAAGTAAGCCACTCCATTCTACACGACCTCAATATCAGCCGATAGACCTTCAAACATGTCCATTTCCACAAGAAATTCACCCATCCTTTTGTCCAGTCTTGAGAGTAAACTAGGATCCAAAAATAAAAACTTGCCAATCATGTTTCCGATCTCTCTAAAGGCTTCCCGATTCCAAACAATGAGTGGACAACTAGGTAAAAGAATCCACAAGTGTTTGTATCTGATCACCTCTTTCTACGGGTTGAAATCCACATGCCAACGTTTAAGCATAAGGCTTCCTTTTTTCACAATCCATACCTTATTTAGGAGAAGATCTGCATCCTTCGAGGTCTGAAACAAGAAATAGTACCACCCTCTGGATAAAATGTACGCCTCTGGTAAGTAACCAAGAATGGGACCCCACCAATTAGTGATAAAAGTGTGAATATCCCTCGCAGCCATAGCGCTATACCCAAACCTACCAACTAGACCTTGAAGAGAGTATTGGATAGCTTCATTCATCCCTATATCCCTACCAAGGGTTAGCTTTAATTTCTCTTTTCTCTCTCTCCAAGGCTTTAATTTCGTTCTCTATAAAAAAACCTTTCTGTTGAAAGCACTAGCATTCATCGCCTCAATCGATTCCTTCCCAGACCCTATCTCTGCTCCCCTCACCGAGAAGTTTTTTTCTAAATCTCGACTTCGCTTCCACCAGGAAACTACGCGCAAGTAAAGGAATAGGTTGCACTCCTTGGCTAGACCCTGCGCAAGCCCTAACACCAACTTCCTCCACTATAATATTATCGGACAACCTTTTCTTCGAACCCGAATCTACCTCCGTCCAGGTTACTACGTGCAGGTATAGGAACAGTTTGCACTCCTTGGCCAAATCCTGTGAAATTTCTAACACCAGCTCCCTCCACTGTATGACTACCAAACCGCCTTTTCTTTGAACCCTTCCCACTGGTAAGCTTGGATGAAAAATACAAAGAGTTTTGCCTTTCCCACCCTTTTCTGATTCCCAGGAAAAAAGGTCATTAATGACCTCAAAAACTCTGTTGCCCTTGTTTTCGCTGGAGGCCTCACCATCTGTCTTGTACGGGGACCGGATCTCCAGACTTGCCTCGAGAAAATTCTTCCTCATGTCATCCAAAACCCGATTCCATCTAATCCTATATAGCTCCTACCTATAGTCATCATCTGACTTTAAAAAGCCACCCTGGCTCCACCAACTATCATCCTCTAGCTCCTCTATTAATCCCGAAACATTAACAACCATCCCTTACCTAACCCTAGATCAACTGACATACCCTAAATCACATAGATCTCAAAAGGAGGCACCATAACTACCCTCGAAACCCTAAACCAGTGGTGATGGCATCTGAGCCATAAATCTCATTTTATAAACCTTCAAAGATAAGGGGATGTCATGGAACTATGACATCTTTGGAACATTAATATGTGAAATTATGTTATACATGTTTATATGGAATTTGATTGGAAAATAAGTGAATATTATTATTAAAATGAAAAATTATTTTTTAAATAAATATATAATTAGTATTTTTACCTTTCATATAAATTAATTGTCTATGAAAATAGAAAAAGTATAATATAAACTAATTGTTTATGGAAATGTAAAAATATATTGTAATTAAAGAGAAAAGGTTAGAAATGTTTTTTTTTTTTTTTTATTAAATTATGATAAAACCTTATAAAATTAATTTTCAAAATTTATGAAATTAAGAAAAAAATTCAAATAATCATCAATTTATTTTTTTAAGTTTTGTAAATTAAAATTACTTTTGATTTAGTAAAATTATAAAAGTATAGAAAAATAGTAGAAGTGAAAAATACTAAAAGTGAAATTATAATTTTTTTTTTAACAAACATGTGTAAAATAAAAATACTTTAAATCTAGTGAAATTAAAAAAATAAAAATAAAAAGGAAATAGTCGAAATAGAACTAGAAAAATATAAAGAAAATAGTAAAAATCACAATCAAGTTTTATCCATAGGGACACATGGTAACATCAAGGAAAAGTAATTTTAGAAAAATATAAAGAAAATAGTAAAAATTATAATTAAGTTTTATCCATATATATAATCAAGGAAAAGTGACTTTATAAAAATATAAAGAAAATAGTAAAAATGATAATTAAGTTTTATCTATATATAGGAACACATGGTAACATCAAGGAAAAACCACTTGATTTCTCCTTCACATAGTATGTAGGACACTAATGGATAAAATGGACTCAAGTCATACACAATTGTTACTGTGAATATTTTAGAAAATAGATATTCAACGTCGAAAGGTTGATAAGATGAAAAAAATCCTTAAAAGAATATATTAAATTTTATTATTGATTAACAAATAAATAAACGGTTGAGCTTCATTTATCTAGTGTTAATATTTTAATTTATGTTAATCACTTAGGTGGCAATCAGTTAGCTATCAAAGTAATTTTTAAATATGATTAGGTAAATGTAAAAAAGTAAACACATAAACGGATGTCTTTATAATAGCTAGGAAGTTAATGATTGAAATCACAACCATTTATTTTGTGTGACTACTAAGAATATTCCAACCATATTTAATCCTGTCCATAGAAAACTTATTAAGCACTAAACCCCTATTAAATCTCCCCATTGTCAATAGGTATACGCCTTTCGGCGTAATTAAGTAATAGATAAATCCACAAAGTAGATAGTTGGTTCACCCGCTTCTTCGATGAGGATTCATAGAACTTGGCCTCAAATCCCTTCATTGCGTTGACAAAAATATATCCACTACCCATGCAGGGAAAAAATAAACATTGAATATTGTTAAAGATAATGTTTAATTTGTATTATTGTAATTGCTTATCTATGTAGCTAATTTTTATTTAGAGTTAGTGAATATCATTAACATAATTTAAGGTTATTTAACTTAAGATGATTAGAATTAGTTGCAGATGATTTGTAGAAATTTCTAGATTTGTAGAAATCTAAAGGCTATATATGAATGTATTAGTTGTTCAATATAGATATGAAAAATTGAGAAGGAATGAGAAGGAAGAATCTCAAGGATTGAGATATTTGATGTATTGTTTCAATCTTTGTATTGTTTATTGTGTTTTCTAAGTGTAATTGTCTCCTCATAATTCTGCATTTGGTATGAGAGCAGGTTACAGTAGTGGTCAAGATTAAATTTTTCTTTGTGAAGCTTGTGCAGATCGAAGCTGTTCGCAGGAGTGCTAGAAAATTTAAAGAAATGGCCAACAACAACAATGCTCTTAATATTTCTCGGCCTCAAATATAGGTGATAATTATGGTTTTTGGAGCATTAAAATGAAAACCTTGTTTCTTTCACAAGAATTGTGGGATTTGATGGAAAATGGTTATACATAACCAACAGATGCTCAAGCTATTGTTAGCTTGACCCAAGTCCAAAGAGATCAATTAAGGGAAAGGACTCAAAAGCTCTTTTTTCATCCAACAAGTAGTGCAAGATTATATTTTTCCAAGACTTGTTGCAATAATGAAATCAAAGCAGGCATGGGATGTGCTACAAGAAGCATGTCAAGGGACAAATAAGGTAAAAGTTGTTAAATTGCAATTTCTTAGAAGAGAATTTGAAACTCTTGGCATGCAGATGTATGCAAGTTTTTTTCACTAGAGTTATGGGAATAGTGAATCAAATTAAATCTTATGGAGAAGATTTAACCGATCAAAAAATTGTTGAGAAAATTTTAAGAAACTTCATTCAAAATTTGATGCCAAATTGTTGTTGCTATTGAAGAATATAAAGATTTAACTCAATTGTGTCTCAATGAGCTTATGGGATCTCTTCAATCTCTTGAGAAAAGGATGAATAAATCTCTTGAAAAATATCTTGAGCAAGTTTTTTAAGCAAAAGCCAATATTTCCAGAGATAAAGTTGAGAATTCTTTCGGTGAAGAAGTTCTGAACTCGTGGATGAGGAAACATACAAGAAAATAGAGGAGGCAGAGGTCAAGGGAGATTTTTTAATGCAAATGACAAAGGAAGAGATAATGACACTAATGATGGAGCTAAAAAAATTGGAAAATCCTAATGATGGAGGTAAAAAATTGTAAAATATTTGGCTATTATGAAAGTAATTATTGAAAAAAATAAAAGAAACAATCTAAGTTTCCAGAGGAAAAGGGAGATGTGGTGTAACCTCCCCAACCACCAACAGGTTGGGCATCGTCACTGAGTAATCATATTTTTTCTCTGATAAAATTTTGTAATGTTCCCAACCACCAACAAGCCGGGCATTGTCACTGAGTAAATGTCTTTTTTCTTTGATACCAATTTGTAACATCCTCGACCGAACCACTAGCAGGCCAAGGCATGCTACCTCAGACAAAGCTCTTTTGCGGAAATATTCACATATAAAATTAACATGAAATGAAAGAGATAATATGGAAACATACATGCAACGAAACACATGATATTATTACAAGAATCATGGACATGCACTTAAATACATCATTTAACCATTAAGCACAAAAAATATACTTATCTCTTAATTGAAGTACACCAACTGCGTGCAGTCCTTCCACGAACCTCCCAACGTTAGACCACACTTCTCATCACTCTCAGTAGTGGATCACCCCCGAGCTGGGACTAAACTCCACTAGGCAAGGGATTCCTAGGCTAGGCAGGCCAACAGGAAGTTACACAGTACAACAGGAAGGATTTCCTCCAAGGAGCCACTTACACCCAAAACTCACAAACTCTCATTCCCCACATTCTTGTCCCACACCAGGAGTATACACCTTCATTGTCCCACAATCCATCGGTTGCTTCACCTCCCTTTCTGGGGATTCGACAATAGGTCGGATCAGTAATTCTCAGAGTTTTGTAGCTGCTACTGGACTCCCTCCAAGAGAAATCACTTCCTCAACACACTCTCTCACCTGGAGAGAGTTTCTTACAGGCTTGATAGCCTGCCTCTTCTATCCATAGGTCTAACAACTCGCTTCTTCACTCCCGCTCTTAGAGAACCAATAGTAGCTCCGGTGAACCCCTTCAAAATTTGGCTAAGGTATAGGTATGTTGCTCATTTAAAAAATGCACAGGATATGGCTCAATGCCAGTAGTTTCCAGAGGTGCGTGAGTGCTCAGAGGTGTGTGCAGTTTTCAGAGGTTGCAGAGGTCAATGAAGGAGGGATACAAATGGTTGTTTGCATGAATGCTTTGTCTCTGTACCTGTGTGAGTGGGGAGCATGGAGAGGATGGCGAGCCTATCCCCACAATGATGGATTCCCCCCCATAAAACTACATGCGCCCAGGTTGACACATGTTTCTCTTGGGAGCTCGTCCCTTTCCACTTGGAGTTCGTTCCCTTTTCCCAAAGTAACTCAGGGAATTAGGGTTTATTTCCCAACTTTATTATTTTCAGGAAATACATTATAATATTCCCTTGGATTAAGCCCTCAATCTTAACCCCTTTCTCCTAGCCTCTCATTCCCCTTCCCTTACCCAACCTAGTGGATCTTAGTCCCCCATAACTCTTTCTTCGTGGTTGGTCTACACCCAATGATGTTTTTATATTAATAATATGAATATTTACATGTACATAACAGGCTCCTAGCCTTTAACATCTAGGCTCTCCGTCCTAATAAATACATAAGCCTACCATCTTATAATTACTTGGCTCACCAACCTACAAAACATGTTACATTCATAATCACAACTGGGGCTAGGCCTTGGGATATTACAATCCCCTCCCCTTATTTTTGCACTGTCCTCAGTGCAACTCATTTACACAACATCAACAAGATTTTCAAAATCTTCAAAAAGATGTGGGTATTATGCCCACATAGCATCTTGGTGCTCCAATGTTGCATCCTCGGGACTATACCAGGTCCAATGGACCTTTACAAGCCTTATGTGCATTGGATGCACTTGTAAAGCGCCTTCTTGCTCCACTTGAATCGCATTCCAAACAATCACATGATTAGCATCAAGTATATATTTCTTGAGCAATGAGACATGAAATACATTATGAATAGTCATGCATGCAGGAAATGCAAGCATATAAGCTATTGGTCCAATCCTTTCTAGAATTTCAAACAGTCCACAATATCTGGCTGGCAACTTGGAACAATTTCCCAGCTTCAGGGAACTTTTGTTGGCTTTCACCTTCAAGAAAACACGATCACCCGCTTTAAACTCCCTGTGGGTTCTTCCTTTTGAGAATAACTTTTCTGCCTGTCTTGGGAAGCCTTCAAATTCTTCTTAAGCTTTAACAATTTCTCTTCCATTTCCATGAGCAATTCTGGCCCAATTATTTCTCTATCAGTTGTGTTGTCCCATCTTATTGGTGTGTTTCACTTTATGCCATAAAGTGCCTCAAATGGGCTCATCTTCAGTGATGCTTGGTACCCATTGTTGTAAGCAAACTCTACCAAGTGTAGGTAGTCTTCCCATCTTGATGGTTTGTCCATCACATACATTCTTAACATATCTTCTATGACTTGATTTACTCTTTTTGTTTGTCCATTAGAATCAGGATGATAAGTTGTGTTGAAGTTCAAGTTCGTTCCAAACCCCTTGAATAATCCTCTCCAAAACTTTGAGGTAAATTTTGGGTCTCTGTCAGACACAATTGTCTCGGGAATACCGTGTAATCATGCTATTTCCCTCATATAAATATCAACAATATTAGATGGCATGTGAGTAGTCTTCAAGGGAATAAAATGGGCAGCCTTCGTAAGCTTATCCACCACCACCATGATGGAATCATGTTGCTTGTTTGTTCTGGGTAATCCTGTGATGAAATCCATTGTCACCACTTCCCACTTCCACTCGGGAATGGGTAATGGTTGTAGCAACCCAACTGGGTGTCTATGCTCAGCTTTGACCCTTTGACACTCAATAAATTTGGCAATGTATTCTGCAATTTCTTTCTTCATGCCTGGCCAGTAGTAATGGCTCTTGACTGCTGCCACTATTTTCTGATATCCAGGGTGCCCAACATAAGGCACATTATGCATCTCTTTCAAGATCATACTCCTCAATTTGTGAGAACTGGGTACATAAATTATGTTCCTGTACAGGAGTATTCCATCAACTTCCAATCTATAATCTTCTATTTTTTGTAGCATCTTACCTTGTTGTAACTTTGTTACCATTTCCATGTACTGCGTATCTACTTTTGTAGCCTCCAAAATTATGTCTTTAATATTGGTTTGATACATGATAATGGTCATAGCATGTAGTTCATGCACTTTCCTATTGAGTGCATCAAAAACTTTGTTCTCCTTTCCTTTGATGTGCTTGATATCAAAGTCATACTCATAGAGGAATACCAACCATCTGCTCTGCCTGGAATTTAAGGTAGGTTGATCAAAAAAATATTTCAGACCATTATGGTATGTTCTCAGCTCAAACCTTTTTCCCATGAGGTAGTGTCTCCATTTATTTAAAGTGTGTACTATGGCTACCAACTCCAAATCATGAGTGGCATAGAGCCTTTCATGCTCTTTCAATTTCCTGGATTCAAAACATATCTCAAACCCATTCTGGCTGAGGACTCCACCCAGTCCTTCTTTCCATGTGTCTGTGAAAACCAAAAATTCTTCATCCGGATCTGCAATCTTCAGAATTGGAGCATTGGTTAACAACTACTTCAATTGTTGGAATCTCTTTTCACATTCTTCTATCCATTGAATCTTTATCCCTTTTCTTTGCAAGGAAGTGATTGGGGGAGCAATACTCGAAAATTCTACAATTAATCTCCTGTAGTAGCTAGCTAGACCCATGAAGGATCTGAATTCTGTCACATTCTTAGGTGCTTCCCACCCTTTAACGACTTCAATCTTTTCATGGTGTACTACTATTCCCTCTTCGGATATTATATGTCCCAAATAGTGGATTTGATTTTTGAAAAATGAGCACTTGCTCAACTTAGAATTTGTGGCCCAATACCACGCCTACTGTGGTTTATCAAACCGTTATTTCTCCTTAGCTTGCCAATACCATCCAAGATCTCTCTCAGGGCCCTCTTGGCACATTGTATATCAAATTTGTCCATTTGGACAACAATTCCTCTCAACAATAATTCCTATGGACTTTCTTCTATAACCACTTGTATGGCCCATCTAGGCTCAGTGTTGAAACCTTGTCTCTGATACCAATTTGTAACATCCCCCAACCACCCTCGACGAGGACAACGCCACTACTCCAAAACACCAAAATGCTCTGATACCAATTTGTAACGTCCGCCGACCACCATCATCGGGGAGAATGCTACCTCAGACACACACAGTCTCAAGCTTTGTTACAGATAATTAAAATTGTTCATGCCCATACATAGACCTGTTAGGCAATGGCAGACAGAGATCTTTGCAGAATACATCACATATAAACTTAACATAAATAAACAAAGATAACATGAAAACATACATGCAGCGAAACACATGATATTATTATAAGAATCACAGACATACACTAAAATACACCATTTAACCATTAATCACAGAAATGATACTTATCTCTTAATTGTAGTGCACCAACTGCGTGCAGACCTTCCATGAACCTCCCAACCTTAGACCATGTTCCTCATCACTCTCAGCAGTGGGTCACCCCTGAGCTGGGACTAAACTCCATTGGGTAAGGGATTCCTAGACTAGGCAAGGACAACATAAAATTGCACCAGTCTACGGGAAGTATTTCCTCCAAGAATCCACTTACGCCCACCACTCACAGACTCTCATTCCCCACATGCCTCTCCCACCCTAGGAGTATACACCTTCACTATCACACAGTCAATCGGCTACTCCACCTCCCTTCCATGGCTTCAACAACATGTCGAGCACGAATTCTCAGAGCTCTGTAGTTGCTACAGGACTCCCTCTAGGAGAAGTCACTTCCCCAACAAACTCTCTCACTCGAAGAGATATGCTCATAGGTCTGACAACCTGCTTCTTCAACCACGGGCCTGACAACCCGCCTCTTCAAACCACAACAACAAATCGGGTAAGGAAAAGGGATGACTCAACGAATTGCAAAGGTTCACAATGGTATAAATGACTTTGGCTGCATGCTTGTTCAGTGTGTGCGTGAACTAAACAAGGGATGGAAAGAATCTCGAGTATGGACTCGTGGGGGGAAAATGGCTAGACGAAATGCAAGAAACCCACTGGGTACAGGTTCAACAAGATATCAATTTAGGCTCATTGTAAAGGGTTGGGATGGTCGAGGGTTCAACAATGGCATTCCAGGTTTTACTTCTTCCTACTAGCTACGTGCGTGAACCGAAGGAATGGAAAAAGATCCCCCAAACAGTCAAAATCCCCACATATATTTGCATGTGCCTGAGATGACACATGGCAGTCATGAAGCACATTCCTCTCCATTTGGAAGTCGTTCTCCTTCGCCAAAGGAACTTAGGATAAATTCATATCCTCCTTACATCATTTAGAATAATAATATACATTATTCTCTAAGATTTAAGCTCTTAAGCTTAGCCTCTTTTTCCATCGTCTCAACCCCCTCCCTTACCCATCCTAGTGAAGCCTAGTCCCCCATACTCTTTCATCATGGTTGGTCTACACGCAATGATTCTTTTATATTAATGATTTGAATATTTAAATATACAAAACAGGCCCATGGCCTTAGCATCCTAGGCTCTCTGGCCCAACTATCACATAAGCCTCCTAACTTATCATTACTTCTCTCACTAGCCTACGAAACATGTTTACAATTCATGATTAAAAATTAGGGGCTCGGCCTTGGGGTATTACATATGCCAAATTATTTGTACTACCCTTCTTATACTTTATGACCAAATGAAATTGTTGTAAAAAATCCATCCACTTGTAATGCCTTGTTTTTTGTAGCTTACTCTGGGCCTGTAAATATTGTGGTTGGTGATTTGTGTGGATGATGGTCTCCTCTCCCATCAAATAGTGCTTCCAGTTTTTAACATCTTGTACCAAGGCATATAACTCCTTGTTGTAGGTAGGGTGGTGGATAACTGCCCCATGAAATACTTTAGAATGATAACATATGGGCCTTCCCCCATGCATCAGTACTTCTCCCATGGAATACCCACTTGCATCTGTCTCCACTTCAAAGGGATTTTCCAAGTTTGTTAGTGCTAGCACTAGTTCTCAAAAGATTTGTAACTATCTAAATGCTTAAAATATCATAACATAACAGAAGTACACACCGTGTACAGAATGTGAGTGTGGAGCACAACTCCAAGATATATAAGTTACACAATAACTCCTTAAAGAATAGGAGAACCTCCTCCACATAACCAAATACATTTATACTTCACAATTCACATGTCACAATAATGAATACATGATCTCTATGGATGCATATTCACACACTACACATGAAGCCCCTTCACTATTAGGTCAACCCTATTACACATATATTTACACATTACATGTACATTTAACCCCATATATGACCCCCCTTGGGATCATATCATATAAATTTATCCCTATATATGCCCCCCTTGGGTCATAACATAACACTTTAGTTGCAAAGCTTTGTCCTCAAAGCCTTGCAACTAAATTCTTCACATGCGATGAAACCGAGTAATATGATTTTCTTATGTTCTTTCTTTCTTCTTTCCATTGTTGATGATCCATCCATCCAAAATCAATTCTTTTTGGTTGTACTCCTTGGTGTCTAGTTGTTGCATAATTTTGTTTTCTTTGATTTCATGTATTTTTTTTTGTAGCTTCTCTAATTTGTAGTGGTTGATGGTCTCTGATAATAGCTTGTTGAAGAGCGATTTTGTGATTCCTTGTTCCATGAATATTGACAAGTATTCCACCTTCTTCCTTGATAATGTTGATATTGACCTTCTTGACTTCCTTGAAATCTTTCCTGGTAATGAAGGTGTCAATATGGTTTCACATTTGATGGTTTTTCTTCACTCTGCACACCCATTTCATCTATCTTATTTTTGGAGACAGTGGAATCCTCTATCTTCCTTGCTTGCTCTTTGATTGTTCTATCCTGGGAGACAATACCATCATATTTGGCATGTACATCCTCTATATGGAGGTCAACTTCTTCAAGTATCGTCTGGTGACCTTTTTGAATCTTGTCTTATTTCTCCTTTTGAAGCTTCAATGTCGCCCCACTTATAAAATTTTGACATCTTCAATTCCATATTTCAATTCTAGATATCAATTCTGATTTTACCTCATCACTATTTAGGGATTTCTCAACCTTCTTGTAAATTTCCTATTCAAGTCTTTTGGTAGTTTCTTCATCTAATATCCTTTATTTTTCTTGATTTTGACAATGTTTCTTTTCTTCTTTCAATCTCTTAACCTCATCCAATAGTTTTTTATTATGATTTTGTAATCTACATATCTCTTCATCTTTCTTTTTCAAATCTTTCCTTGAATCATCCTTTTCCCACTTTTCTTGGCTACTCTTTTCTTGATTTAAGTTCTTAACCTCGTTAATGAGTGCTCCATTAAGGAATCATATCTTATATATCTCCTCACCCTTATTCTTAATCTCTTCTTTTTCTTCTTTTAACTCCTCTTGAATTTTATATATCTCCTCCTTATTTTTATCCTTGATCCATTTATGTAAGAAGAGTTCAAATTCTTCCCATGACATTTTCCATTTATTATCCTTATCAAGGCTCATCCATCAATTCCAAGGTTCACCAAAAAAAAAAAAAACTTTCCCTTGAAGAATTCATATCATATTTCTTTTTTGTCCTCGACCATTCCATAGGACTGATTTCATCTCTTGTAAATTGAGGTATTGCCATTGATTCTTTAGTGAGGTCTAACCCCGACCCTAAAATTACAACCTTAATATTTTAGGAATAATGATCTCAAATAGTTATAATCCTTATTCCAATATAACCTTGTATGTATTCTCTTTCCAATGGCTTTTGAATTAGCTCAATCGGACATCCCAATCAAAAGTTATGACAGTTTTAAGTAAACATACCTTTGAAACCCTAATTTGCAATGTGTCTTGTTGGCCAACCTTCCTTCTGATGTATTTCTGAAATTTTGGTCCATGTGAGTCTAAAATTTTGTCTTGTAGTAGTTTGAAATGTATTCTCTGCAATTCCAGAGGTCTGACCAAAATTGGGTGTGTCAAATGAAAGTTATGGTAACTTTCCCAAACCTTGTTGATTTTTGTCATTTCCGGGAGAGAGAACTTGTACAACACGCCACACACCCAATATTTTATATCTAATTCAAAAAGTCACAATAGAAATATAATTGAATCTAATATGTCACACGAAATTTGGATCTTATATTAAGAAGTTATGACAATTTTACGTGGAACACTTGTTTGAGACTAGTTACATGACAAGTAAAAAAGCCTGTCTTCCACATGGTGTATCTCCAAAATTACAACGACCCAGAAGATGAAATTTGTACCACACATACTAGGATATGTCTTCTAACTAGAATCCAAGTGTCACTTTATGAAGTCACCCCGAAACAAAGTTATAGTGAAAATTACAAGATGACTTTCTTGAGGAAGAAAAGCCCTAGGGTCGATGCTCTGAAACCAAATGTAATGATCCAAATGCTCAAAATATCATAACAAAATAGAAGTAAACGCCATGTAAAGAATTTGAGCATGGAGCACAACTCCAAAATATATAATTTACACAATAAATCCTTAAATAACAGGATAACCTCCTCCGCATAACCAAATACATTTATACATCACAATTCACATGTCACAATAATGAATACATGATCTCTATAGATACATATTCACACACTACACATGAAGCCCCTTTACTATTAGGTCGACCCTTTTACACATATATTTACACATTACATGTACATTTATACCCATATATGCCCCCCCTTGGGGTTATATCATATACATTTATCCCTATATATTCCACCCTTGGATCATAACATGATCTTTCTTTTTTGACTCAACAAAGGCTTTATGTTGATTCTTCTCCCACTGGAAACTCTTACCACTCGTTGTTATGGCATGGAGTGGTGTAGCTACTGCTAAGAATGAAGCCATGAACTTCCACAAGTATTATGATTCCCCAACAAAACTCCTAAATTCAGTGACATTTTTAGGAACTGGTCATTTCATGATGGCCTCCATCTTTTCGAGATCTATCTTGAGCTCCCCTCCACCGATCACATACCCCAAATACACCAATGATTATTGAGCAAACTCACATTTATTGAGATTGGACATAAATTGGTGATTCTTCAAAGTCTCTAACACCTGCATAAGATGTGATATGTGCTCCTCCCAAGTAGTGTTGTAAACTAGTATATCATCCAAATAAACAATAAAAAATGAATCGAGATAAGGGTGTAAAAAATCATTCATTAGTCTCGTAAATGTAGTTGACGTGTTGCATAAACCAAATGGCATAACCAACCACACATACAAACCTTTCCTTGTCTTGAAGGAGGTCTTCCAGGTATCTTCTTCTTTGAATCGTACCTGGTGATATCCTGATTTCAAATCCAACTTAGTGAAGTACTTGGCATGTTGCAACTGGTCCAAAATATCATCGATCCTCGACAAAGGGTACCGATTCTTCAGTGTAATCTAGTTCAATGCCCTGTAATCAATGCACATTCTCCAAGTCCCATCCTTCTTGGTTACAATTATGATGGGTGACCCACAAGGTGAGGTACTTGGTCGAATCACATCCTACTCCAACAACTACTTTAATTGCTTCTTCACTTTATTCGCTTCTATAATAGACTTTTTATGCATCCCAATATTCGACAATCAGGAGTATGACAATAACTGTATCCAGTGCTCCACATTCCTCTTGGGTGGTATCCCTTTAGGATCCTTGAAAACTCTTTTGTATTCCTATAGAAACTCCTCCAATTGATGTTTCTTCTCTTTAGTACACCCTTCTAGGGACGCCTTCACTCTCATTGACTCATCATAAGACTGGTTCTCTCTTAAGAAAATAAAAACATATTTATTACTAGAACTAATCAACTTCTTGGATTGGTTGGCCCTTACCAGTGATATCTTTGACTTGCCTTTATGTCTGTTAATGATGTAGG